>QFET01014860.1:34542-48374 GCA_003316355.1 Tuber calosporum
CTCTCTCTCTCTCTCTCTCTCTCTCTCTCTCTCTCTCTCTCTTCATTTAGTTTGTGTGCTACTATCGTGTGGGCACGGTACTTGCAAAGCTGGTTATTTACTCTTGCGAGGGTTGAGCTACTGTTGTCTAGAAAAGCGCTTGGCCGATCAGGGTAGTTGGCATACCTTCATCCTCACTGACTACTTTTTTAAAAAAATAAATAAATAATATATTTCTCACTGGCCAGCTGGTTTGGTAAGCCAACTAGCTATCTAGCTAGTGTATAGTACGTAACTTGACTTTTGTATCGATGACAACATGGGGTGAATAAGAAATCGGTGATAAACAACAGATTCTTCGAGTGACTGCTCGTGAATGCTATTCCAATCACAACAACTCACTCGCTCAGCCTTTCTATCCAGTTTTTTTTTTTTTTTTTTTTTTTTTTTTTTTACAAACGTAATGGGATGATGACAATAATACAAGTAATAATAATAATAATAGTACATCCACTAAACTAATCTAGGATTTTTAAAAAAAGTGGACAAGCAAATCACAACATTTTACTATATTACCATGTCGATAATTGGAAAAACAAAATGAAGAAAAAAAAAAAAAAAAGACGGGAAAACCAATCAGGTCAAAGATTCTCGATACCAGCCAATAACTGCAAAGGGTCGAAATCCATTTCTGCTTCTTCCTCCTCCTTGGAGGCATTGATGATTGTTTTTGCCCTGGCACCGTTAGTTATGCTACCGGCCGAGTGGGAAAAGAAGGTGTGGGGGGAATGGATACCATTTCGTAGCCTGTCGCTCTTTAAGTTCCTTCTCGAGTTGGGAGGATTTTACAGCTGCGACTGGGGAATGTTAGTCTGGAGTGAAGGGTGAGATGGAGGGGATGAGGGGGGTTACCATCTATACAGCGTTGCGGTAGGCCAGCTAATCTTGCAACGTTCAGACTGGGGTTTTTGTTAGTTGAGTGGGGTTTTTTTTGAGCGTGGTCACATGGGGTAGTAGTAGTAGGGGGGGGGCTTACCCATAAGATCTATGGGCGACGCCCTCTCCAATTTGGTATAGGAATGTAACGTTTTCGGTTCCGTCTTTAGTCGAGTTAGTTGGTCAGTCAGTCATTGGTTTGATTTGGATTGGAAAAATGAGGAGGGGATATCACCATTAGCCTCCTCAAATTTCATGTGCGCGTTCACCGCGTTCTCCGGATACCTCTCGCCGAACTGCGCCAATAGCGGGTAATGCGTGACGAATAGACACATGCTTTTGAGCTGGGTGATGATGTAGTCGAGGACGGCGTTCGCGATGGCGACACCATCGTGTGTGCTCGTTCCGCGGCCGAGCTCGTCAAGGATCACGAGGCTGCGGTTGGTGGCCTGCTTGAGGATGTCGCTGGTCTCGTTCAGCTCCACCATGAAGGTGGACTCCCCCGCCATCATGTTGTCGAAGGCGCCCATTCGCGTGAACACCGCGTCCAACATGCCGACCCTCGCCGAGGAGGCGGGGACATAGCTACCCACTTGGGCCATTATGGTTATCAGCGCCACCTGGCGCACGAATGAGGACTTACCACCCATGTTCGGTCCCGTGATGATCATTGCGCGCTGCTTATCCGAGAAGAGGTGGATGTCGTTGGGGACGTAGGCGTCCAGGAGGAGTTGCTCCACCATTGGGTGTCGACCTTCGCACACTTCTATGCATGGCTCCTCCGTGAACTCGGGCTTGACGTAGCCGGGTTGGTTGGCGATGGTTGCGAGGGATATGAGGCAGTCCAAGGTTGCGAGTGATTGAACGCAATCGCGAAATTCTTGGTATTTGGTCGAAATCTCGGCGAGGAACCTTGCGAAGGCCCGGTTGCATTCCGCAGCGAGTGATTCCTTGTGCTGGTCACGTTCACGGAGCAGCCTGGTCACTTCAGGTGTGTGGAATCGGGAAACCTTCCTCGTTCTGTAATATTTCAGCCAGGGGATTGAGGGTAATGGGGGCGCATGAACTTACCCGTTCATCTTGACCCAAGTTGCTGGTACGCTTTTCAGTGCGTTTTTCTCGTTTGAGACTTCGACAAGATACTTGGGGGTCGTTAGAAAATGGACTAATTGGGGGGCTCGCGGGTAATTGGCTATACCTCTATACCAGACACACTGACATAGGCGACATTTCTCTTCAACACCGCTACAATCTCTTTCAAATGTTCGTTTAAGCCGCCTTCAACACCAGCAATCCCCTGATCACGCACGTGGATCAGCTTTATCAGTTGGTGCAGAGGGGGCGCAAACCATTTTATGTTCATTGATGGCTTCATAATTTTCACCGTCTTTGAAGAAACCATACTTGTCATCTTTGCCTGCCTCTGAATGATTGAAGACATCTAGATAAGCCTCCACATCTTGCTTGATCCGGGGAAGGTTTGCGAGAGCATCGTTTAAGATCTTAGAATTGAAGCCTGCATCCTCGGGCTTATCAACGGGAGGAAAGGTGCTGGCAATTCTGTTTAATGTCTGTAAAATCGATAGGAGTTCTGGGCGAGAGCACTACCCGGAGGGTTAGATGAGCACAAAATCATTCAAGGTAAGAGGCAAACCTTTCCGTAGTATATACGGATGAGACCTTTTTCCAGGTCATAAGATATCTTTGAGAGCAATTCCTTCAATCGCTCCAGTTTCGAACTCTTCCCACTTTTGATCTCTTCCACAGCTTCTATCCTTTCTTCCAGCCGCTCTTTGTCTAACAGGGGCCTTCCGACCCATCTCCGGAGCTGCCTCTTCCCGAATTTTGTCTTTGTCCGATCCAAAGTCCAGAACAAGCTCCCTTTGGTCGAAAAATCAGTCTGATTGCGGTATATCTCGAGACTTGATAAAGTATTGCCATTGAGTAACATGTGGGACCTAGCACTGAAGGATTTGAAGTATTTTGTAAGATCAAAGATGTGTTCGAGCCCATAGCTGGAGAGATGGGTTATCAGAGCTGAGAGGCAGGTGGTCACAAGATTCGGCAGATTTATGACAATCTCTAGTAGTCCTGTTCAACAGTCAGTATATATCTCTGTTCAATTGACCAGATAAGGCGGCCACGAACTGTTTGACTCTGCGGCTTCGGGCGAATCGGCTGATTTAAGCTTATCCGCATAGAATTTGGAGACATGACTTGGTGCTAAAGTTTTTGAATCCTTCTTACCCTCCACACGCTCTATACGTATCTGATCTCCAAGGACGGTGGTTCTAACTAGGGATTAGCCCATAAGGCTCGCATGAAGTACTCGTATATAGGGGAACGTACGTGCTACCTGCTAGATGAGAAACCAATTTCTCCGTAGCCTTTGTCAATTCCCCAACGATAAGGAATTCGCAAGGCGCAACTGAAGGAAATGGGTCAATTCTAAAACTCGGCTCTCAGGACCATTGTATGTATCTCACTGTGTAATAATCTGGTCTCGATTTCACTTCTCATAAAACCATCGTCGAACTCATCATATATCACGTCCCCTGTCGCAGGTTGCACCGCAACAATCCCCACATGCGCTTTCTCATCCGTGCCTGTGCCACCTCCGGGCTTCTCGGTAATACAGAGCATAAACCCAGTACCCGCAGCTCCCCCACTTCCAGCCCCTGCGGCTATATCGCCGTCTAACCCATCCACATCGTCGATATACGTGCCTTTAGTATATAGATTGGTCAACTTTCTCTCAAATGGTGCATTTCTATTATCTCCTGCTGCCTTGAGAGCTGCCGTTTCTAGTTGACGAACTACTCCAACCTTGTGACCAGCAGTTACGAGCCGCTTTACATGCACGTGGAGACGGTGGGTTGGGATACTGGCGGAAGCAAATTTGTCGAGATGTCCTTCTGATGAGTGCTCGTCGAATCGCATCCTGCCCGGAATGCACATTATACTCAAAACCTGACTCGCTATCCTCGCATCATCACCAAAAAACCTGAACTTATACCCCACTTCGACCACCAGAAGTGTATCAGGATTCTTCCTCTTGATCTCGACCACCTGTCGCTCTAGCGGGGTAAGCTTTTTGCCACTCTTGGGTAGAGTTTTCCCTTTTGCGCTCCCCCCAAATCTCTTAGCGATCGGTCCTGGCTCATCATCATCTGGTTCCTCGCCATCCTGCTCAGTCGCTTCTTCCTCAACCCTTGCCTCACGGACCTCAAGTATGGAATCCGGCTTCCCCAGCTTTTGTACAAATTTCTCGTGCAGTTTCTCCTTCCGCTTCTTCGTAGCCGGATCAACAGGTTCGCCATCCATATCCATGACTTCCACGAAAGGATTGTAGAGATACTTGAGAGTTTTTCCCGAGTCTGCCGCCTTCTTAGTCCATGGCGTCACCGCTGGGGCTGGGAACTCTGAGGTTTTTTTTCTTGTCTCCTCACTCCCCTCCCCTTCCGACCCTGGATTTGCCGCCGGTTCGGGACTCCTTCTCAATTTCTTCTTTACAATACCAGTAGTTCCTGGCTTGCTGTAGTAGTCATCATCATCCGTCGCTTCATCTTCAACGTCCTCGAGAACTCGTTTCTGGGCTACCCTCCTGCGGGTCTGTGGTAGGGAGTCTAGCTCCCTTTCTCTTTCCTCCTGGTCGGCGGTCTTGTTCTCCTTCTCCTCATCGGGCTTTGTCTTCTTTATCGTTGGTGTGGTAGGTGAATTGTCCGCGCCGGCCTTTACTGGGGATTGCTTCGGGGCAAAGAAGCTAGATATCATGCGCTGCTTCCCTTGCGGGGCCTTGTTGGGGGTTTTTCTGGGGGTTTTGGAGTTGCCCATGGTTTGCGGTTCTTTGGCGGTTGGAGAGGGCTCGACTTGGCCAGAGGATTTTGACGCGTGAAGGTGACAGCAAAGGAGACGCGTTGGGTGGCGGCTTCCCGCTAGTCACAATTGGGAAGTCAAATTACATCTTGGAGGGTTAGGGTTCTCGGGACCTTTGAGGAACTGCCCCTTAGAGTACCGTACGGTACTGATTTGGTTCAATTTGGTAGGCACAGGAGTCTGACAAAAATTTGGGGGAGATTGATAGGGCCATGAAACACTATGATACAAGTGTCAGCAGGGTTCCACAAAAGGCTCCGCTTTTCTCCGGTCTGGACGAGTTCCAGTGCTAAGTTAGTAGTCGACTGACTCCGTCAACCACCATATTCTGAGCAGCAAAAACCAGAAAATGGCTATCATTCAGGAATAACATCGGCTCTTTGATGACGACCATTAACTGTACCGATGACCCATCTAATATCCTAGCCTGGCTATCCCCACTAGAACCCACAGAACCAGGACATTCAAGAGCGCCAAGTCGAAGATGCAGGGGAACGTCCCTTACAAACCGAGGAATCAAGAAGCTACCGGCAGTACACCAGGTCAAGATCCTTAATTCGCTGAATCAAATCCCACTGCAGTCCCCAGGCACTCGAACATTTGTGACTGGAACACCACACATTCGGGCTGAAATTGAGAAGCGTCATTCTAGAAGAGTAGCGACTGTACACATTACTCTCAGGAGACATGATATCATCAGTTACCTCCACGCCAGACTGTACGAAGACCCAACCCTAGACGCGGTGGACAGTTGTCCGGAGGCAGACATCCTGAAGAAAATCCCCCAAGATATTTCTGAAATGTAGGTAAAAGCAACGATACCTGAGAAGGTACCTCAAGTTATCCACTGACAGATACCTATCTAGGTTCCTGCTAGTCTCGTTGGATATCGATGCGATCCTGCAAGAAACTGCAATCCATCGTAGGCGACAAAAGGCTAAGCGCAATGACCCTAGCATGCGGTTGGGGGATGCTTATGGTGCATCACTAAGCCGGATGAAGGGGCAGGGTGCGGAGAAATCAAGGCTCCACGTGGCCGCTTTGATGTGGGTCTCTCATTCAGAACGGCCCTTGGAGGTAGATGAATTTTGTCACGCCCTGGTAGTGGAAACAGGGCCGCCGAATCTCGATACCGACAGTGTTCCTTCGATTGGGACATTGCTACCGCGGGCGGGGAAGCCCCGTGGTCGGGTCGATCTACTTTACCCTTCAAGGGTACCTCTGAGCCCATCCAGGGCTCTTTGGTAAAGCCCACTCGATAACGGCAGAAACCTGCCCAAGTTATTTGAATTCCCAGCAGGTCAAGGCTCTTTCGACCAGCCCCTCCCCCGATCTCCAAGACACCTTTTCTCGAATATCCTTCTCTATATTGGGGTATCCACGCAAGGAGGGATTGCGCGAAACTGCTTGCGCTGAAGCTATCTGACGGCTACAATAACCACAGTACTAGGACAAATCTTTTCGTCCGATGCCCTTTTTCTACCAAAAGTGCTCATCTTCACCAGTTTTGATCCCTTACACTTGCACATGTAGAGGTGGGAATAGATAGTCATTCCCTAGCTTATGAGACAATTTGAGGTGTTATCATATATGCATCATTGAGAATTGTCCGCTTGAAAATGTCTTTTTGGTGCAAAAACGACATGGGATGAAAAGATTTGTCCCCGTACTTTACAAGTATTATAGGTGAAGACTTGGGTTAAGTTGCAGGGTGCATAATACGAGCCCACGTGATGGATGCCAAGACCTTTTGGCAATGATGGATAAGGGCGGTTTGTCGGAGGAGGGTTCATGGAGTGTCACTCGGTATGATACTCAAGGTGGCGGTACGGGTGTGCCAAGTGCGGATCAGAATAGATAATGTGTTGTACTCTACTCGAGCACTATATAAATGCGGAAGCCTACGCAGCTATCATACTATATCCCAGAGAATCACCCTCATACATATACACCTTCGCTTCCAATTACTCACTCTTAACCAACCTCTCCACCACTAGAACTCCGCCATTTCGAGTGAGTGCCCAATCAAATATATAAGTAAGTGAAGCAAGAAAAAAGTATAATAATTATGCAGTAATATTTTGAGCCGATATAGCTGTTCACACTCACTCACACAACGTGACAGAAATCATAAGAGGAAAAGCCACTAAAAGATGAATTCGTTTCGAATATGCAACTGCAAAACACACTTTTCCCCAACGCTAAAAATTGAGATCAACGTGGGGATGTCTATTGTGATATATGAAAGATACTTATCATACTCAACCTTATTCACAAATACCAGAGGAAGGGAGAGCTGTAAGGCAGTAAGTTAAGTTAAGTAGCCAAACGAGGTATCATAAAAACAGGAGTTGGCACAGTGTTAGGTTATGAAAGTTTGAAAGATGCGATGGTACGCTCCAAAAATGTGACTTGGAGTCTTGAGAATTGGCTATCGAGGGTTGGGGTTCTAGGGTTTGGTCCGGTGGTTTAGACTATAGGGTTTTTCCGTTGGGGTTATGATACTGTAGTCGAGTCTGGGCTCTTCCCAAGTATGATAATTATTATTATGATAGGAGGTTTATTTATCCTTTTCTAACCTTCTTCCATTCCAACAATGGTTGCACAACTCTTTCGTTCCCACCCTTTATATAAGGAAGGTCTAAAATGCGGAGAATATTTTTGTTCGTTCGTTATGGTGAGGATTTCTTTTAGTGAGGGCCATTTGTATAGGAGCTAGGGGGTGTAAATTACCAGGCTGGTTCATTCGTAATGGCAAGTTTTCTCTTATATTGTGAGTGGGCCATTATAGCTGGGTGCCACTGTACTTTTTTCCGACTTGTCAAAATCTCCACTCACATTATTGGAGACCTTATCCTCATCTATCTTATCAATACCTGCAACCCTTCCTAAAAGTCCGGCTATCAGATCTATGGCCAAGTGTCCGTATGTATGCGGTAGTCATAGCACAGGCAAAACAATACATATTTGTTTGACCAGTCCGGGAACGCAGGATGTCAATAACAGGAAGAGCTGAAAATCCAGCTGGTCAGCAATCTATGAGGATCGATCAAAACACCATCTTTTGTACGATTCCTAGCCCGAGTTTTTCCAAACTCCATCGTCACCACAACAGAAAGAGGGTACGGATCCATATTTACCAATCTTTAAACCTGCTCATTTGGAGAAGACAATTTCCCCACACCCTCGAACCCAAGTTTCCCTACACCAAGGTGCGTATGATGCCCGGAAGCTTTTCAGTGGAGATGCCTATGGCCTCGCTGGGATGGTATCATATTATGATAAAAAGTCTGGTTGGTGCCTCTCCCGCCCCGGACGACCCGCCAAATAATCTGTCTTGTATATATCCCCCCTGTGTTTTGTGTCATGCCACCTGTACTCGTCCTGGTACTCTACTAATAGAACTTGGGAACAATGCACGGAAATTTTTTCGAAAAAAAGTTAGGAGAAGAGTCTTACAAGTACATCACAGGGTGAGAAATACTTGTTCACATTTTTAATAGACAAACCCACCACCTGAAGGATATGGGTGTATTTTCACCCTCCGGGTATATTTATACCACGCTTTGTCAGAACCGATTCATCTACATCCTCTGACAACAGATTTCATGCGATACCTGAAAAAAAAAAAATCCATTGTGACTTCTACGCTTTCACCATCAAGGTAGTTTGGTTACCACGGTGCATTCAAATACTTGTACAGTATCATGCAATCGTACCCAAAATGTGACGACAACTGCGGTATAGTAGTAGCACCACAAAGCAACCTAAGGTGATGCGACTCCCCATGTTTAACTTATCAAGTTAAATTACTGCAAAACGATCCTGTCACCTTTGAAACCCCCACGATATCCACCTACAGTAAGCATATATCATCCAAATTCTCTCCAGCTTAGCCATAAGCTACGGTAGACAGAGATGCCACCTTGCGATTTTCACAAGTATCATATCTAGAAATTTCTGCAAGGCTTTATGTTTTATTTACAAGGGTGGTCAGTAAGACTAAGAAGGAATGAAGGAAGGAAGGAAGGGAGAAATTCTGGCAAGAACAAATACTAACTCTTGATGAGTAGTAGACTACCGTACCCTTTAGAGGTTTCAGCGCTTTTTACTACTCTCTCTCACTTTCTACGCTAGGGAGGGACGATATCACACGGGGGGTTACTACAGTATTATAGTAGCACCGTAGTTTGAGAACCGCAACGCAGTTCAGTGCGGTCGGTCACACGTGGCCGCTCGCACAAGCTCACCCATTCCGTCTGATGTATGATATTACTCTGATGTGGTGGAAGGAACGGGTATCATATACGTCCGGTTCTACCTGTCGGGCTGTATGGTCTATCAGGGTTCAGGAAAAATGATAGGGGTCATCTCGATGTGCATAGTATGGGGTGGATGTCGCTTGTTGGTGTGAGTAGGACGGTATATCTTTCCGCATTGCCTTGCTCTGTCTACCGTCTCCGGCCCCTCGTCCACGACCTCTGCCATATTCTGCTCCTACAGCAGCGCTATTCATAATTCGGCTTGCAGGTTTGTAATTTCCATTTGCCGAGTTAATGCTTTAACAGGGAGCAATGTAGAGAATAGGAGAACGCTAGTGTACAGTTTCGCCTTGAGAGTGGAAGGCGCTTTTCATGATGACTCCAGATGTTATAATTGTCACACAATCCGCCCAGAAGGGCATACATCATTGCACAAAACTCTCATTCGTCCTCCATTTCCTCATCCTCATCCTCGCCCTCCTCTCCACTTTCCTCTTCACCATATTCATCATCCCACATTTCCTCGTCGTCACCCTTCTCACTTTCCTCGCCCTGGCCTTTGCCTTCCTTCTCCTTTGTCACAGCCTTCTCGGCCTTCTTCTTTTTGATGTTTGCCATCTGCTCACTCCGTCTCCTATCTCTCTCATCTTTCTTCCGTTTGTGCCTAATCTCCAGCTCCCGCTCCTCTGCTCTGGTTTTCTTCTCCCATGCGTGCCAAAGAACCTTTCCTTCCGCTAGCCCCTCCTCGATTTTGACCATCTCCAACGTCATCCTGGGCCCGATCTCTGATAGCTTAACCGCGCGCTTTTCCGGTCCCCTGGGTGTGTGTTTCTTCCTAGGAGCCTGTTTATTAGACGTGGATGGCAGAACCTCAACCTCCGCATCCTCTTCAACTTCGCTTTCCGATGTGTATCCTCCGGCGGCGGCAGCAGGGTCAAGCATGTAGTCCGCAATGTCCTCCAGTTTGCCTAGGTTCGGCAGAGTACTCCTCCGGGAGATCTTGGATTGGCGAACGGCTCTCTGCGCAGCGTCGAGACGGCGGATTGGCTTTGATAACCCGACAGCCTTAGTGGAGATCATGTAATGTCGGGCTTCTATAACACATTCTGATGAGGCTTCTCCAGAATCTGATGGTATTGGCTGACGGTCGAGAAGGAGGACACGACGGATCGAGGAGAGAGGTGTTCGCTGAGCCGAGATTTGTGGGAAAAGCGATTGGAACATGCTTGTTAGAAGTGCTTCGTGTGGAAGTGGGCGTCCGGGTGTTCCGTCTGCGTTCGGCGGTTGAGGTGTAGCAAAGTTGTTCATTACCAACTGTCCTAAATTAGTATACTACCATGACAAATGAAGTTGAAAGAACAAACCAATGGCGGAGAAGCGAACTCCTTCCCCGGGGTTTTGGGATTCCTCATGCTCTTCCTAACGTCTTTACACAGTGAGTAGTTCTTCACACGGAAATGAATGGTAGGCCCCCGCGGACAGCGCGCAATTCGTAAAGTAGCAGACCCCGATCCAGCATTACGGGAGAAGAGGAGAAGTTGGGTGACGCCAAGGGGGCCAGCCATTGTGGTGTAATCCTTCAACTTGTTGGACTTGCGCTCCCGTAGTCGTGAGGCGGTATGCGGTTCCATCATTGCTCGTACATCCCGAACCAGTTCGCTGAGGCTCGGGCCGACTTCACTTGCACCCGCCCTTATGACCATCGTCTTGGGTGTACGTGAGGCGGAAGCATTGAGAGGCTGGCCCCCAACTGTCGCACTCTTTGTGGAACTTGCTGGTGGGACATGAGTCCTTTTCTTTGTGCGGCGGCGAGCCTGTGGCATTCAATTAGTCATTGGGCCTCCACTATGCTCGGTACCATCGCTGTGTATCTCACCATTCTGTGCTTGATGGTGGGCAGGCGGTTGTGGAAGAGATAGAGTTGCGAAAAATTGGGCTCCAGATCCAATCAATTTTCTTCCAAGTTAGTTGTTGCTAGCGGCGGTGACCAGAGCTACGCAGTGATAGGATCTACGCCAGTGTACGAGTGTAACCTAGCTCAGCCCCTCAACCCAGCAAAATACCAGATTCGTCCCTAACCTGCCTGGTTTGCGACCATATCCTTCACAGTTCTAACAACACCCCCTCTCCCAAACCACAAAGTAAAAGTCACCCCATCAGACCCTTTCCATCCAGCTCCATCTCGATACCAATCCCATCAACCTCTGCACCCCCGCCCAGACATAAACAAACCAGCCTTACCACAATTAACCACCCCACCACCGAACCAGCTTTCTGGTGAGCAACTATGGCATCCCTAGAAGACCTCGATGACCTTGAGAGGGAGAGAGACCAGAACATGAAGGCAGCAGCGGATAAGGGGGGCTCTAGTAGCGGTGCAAAGATGTCGGTCGATGGCGATAGGGATGACGATGAAATTGACCCGGAGGTCTTGAATGGGTCTACCACAGACATTATTTATCGAAAACGCCTCCTAGAGAATGACCTCAGGGTTATGAGACAGGAGTTCCAGAGGCTCACACATGAGAAGAGCAGCACTAAGGAGAAGATTAAGGATAACTTGGACAAGATTGAGAATAACCGGTCAGCTTCACCCCACTCTATTTCTCATCAGGCGTTTATTGAGCGTTACTAACTATCTATCTGTACGATTTATCAGACAGCTGCCGTACCTAGTAGGCAACGTCGTCGAGCTCTTGGATATGGACCCAACTGCGGAGGCGGCCGAGGATGGAGCAAATGTGGACCTCGATGCAACGCGGGCCGGCAAATCTGCTGTTATCAAGACCTCTACTCGGCAGACCATCTTCTTGCCTCTAATCGGCCTTGTGGATCCTGAGAAGCTTAGTCCGGGTGATCTGATCGGGGTTAATAAGGACAGCTACCTAGTTCTAGACACCCTGCCAGCAGAATACGATTCGAGAGTAAAAGCAATGGAAGTTGACGAGAAGCCTACAGAAACGTACGGTGACATTGGTGGATTAGACAAGCAGATTGGAGAATTAGTGGAAGCTGTAGTCATGCCGATGGAGGAAGCAGAGCGGTTCAAGAGGATTGGAATCAAGCCACCCAAGGGTACATCGCCCCTTCTCCAAACGCCCCTCAATATTGATACAAGGTTGTGGCACAGGAGCATTAATGTACGGCCCCCCCGGAACCGGTAAAACACTCCTCGCCCGGGCCTGCGCTGCCCAATCCAAAGCCACCTTTTTAAAAATCGCTGGCCCACAGCTAGTCCAGATGTTTATCGGTGATGGCGCCAAGCTCGTCCGGGATGCCTTCGCCCTGGCTAAAGAAAAAGCCCCTACCATAATCTTCATTGACGAGTTGGATGCAGTGGGAACCAAGCGCTTCGACAGCGAAAAGTCCGGTGACCGCGAAGTCCAGCGGACGATGTTGGAACTGCTCAATCAGCTAGACGGCTTCTCGTCCGATGATCGCGTCAAGGTCCTCGCTGCCACCAACCGTGTAGATGTGCTCGACCCAGCACTTCTCAGATCTGGTCGTCTCGATCGTAAGATTGAGTTCCCGCTCCCGAATGAGGAGGCCCGCGCTGGTATCCTTAAAATTCACAGCAGGAAAATGACTGTCGAGGAGGGTGTTAATTGGACGGAACTTGCTCGCAGTACTGACGAATTTGGCGGTGCCCAATTGAAGGCCGTATGTGTTGAGGCGGGTATGATCGCGCTTCGGAGCGGGAAGACCAAAGTCTCGCATGAGCATTATGTAGATGCAATTGCGGAGGTGCAGGCTAAGAAGAAGGATACTGTGGGTTCTTTGAGTCACGTTTTTAGACATCGCCTGTTGGTGCTAATCGTTATTATCGCAGGTCAACTTTTACGCCTAAAGACAGCGCATTGGACAGCGAATGGATGGATGGATTGGTGGGAAAACTTCTTTCTCGTTATCTTACTCTCATCACTACCATATTTATTGTAGACAAAATTATTTTCTATTGTGCGTGCCCCTCGCATTAATTGAGATAGTTCCACCAGAAAACCCAGTAGGCCAAGCACAGTGACTAGCTCCGTCTACCTCGACTACTTCTCCCGAGCGATAAGTATAGTAGCCGAATGAAACACGGATTAAAGAGATATACTGTCTAGTACTCGTAGAGAGCCTATGCATACCCGAGTGCCAATTCAAAAAATATACCCCCCCTCCCCCTCCCTATTTTCGGACATGGTACTTGTACTCGTACAGTACGAGTACTTCTTGCTTGGGAAAAGCAACCCCCACAACGCCAGATGCAACACCTACCGTAGATATTAGTCAGGTAATGCTCCTACAACCTACTTCGGTTTCTCCCTGTCTACTAGACCTGTTTATTATTATTTTTAATTTTCCCTTTTGTTCCCACAGCGAAATCGCCCATCTACCCACTACAGCATCCCACAAAAAAACTGGGCCATTTCTCCGGTGTATGGAATGGTCGGGTTTTGGTGAATTCTGGCCAATGAGATCCCACCGGTGCCAAGACTTGATATTATTATAATTTTTTTTTTTTTTGTTAAATCCTAGAATTTATTTGCTTAAATAGGTGCAAACCTCTGCTATAAAGGGCCTCCAGAATATCCACTCAGGGAGGTGGAGTTGCACATGCAACCGACACCCTCATTGAACCCCCCCTGGACCTCTCCCGCAGGACACCCCCGATTTGACCCTGAGGTATGTCAGTCAAAAACCTCCCCCACTGGCCTAAGGAAAAAAACAAGTCGCTCCAAGTTCCTCTGGTATGGAACCAACCACACATCCCACACCAAAATGGGTGCCCACACC
>QFET01014865.1:0-17097 GCA_003316355.1 Tuber calosporum
ACTGGTTTAGGGAGGTTAAGAAGTACTTATCCAAGTATGATGTCCTTGATGACACTGAGAATGTAGTGGACTACTATGGCGCCTATACAGAAAAGCGAGCACATAGTGCCTACTTCAACCTCATGGATGAGTTGGAAGACAACCAACCCTCCCTCCAGGAATTCTAGAATTGATTTAAACAGCTCTTTGAAGCATCAACCAACACAGATGACCTATACCTCAAATGGCAGAAGATACAACAGTCCTCAGGAGGCAAGCCAGCGAGAATTTCCAAGATTGCTGGAGAACTAGAAGACCTAAGATGAACACTGCCTAGAGACTCAATATCAGACTATGCACAAAGACAATGCTTTTTGGGTGTCATGGATCCCAGGCTCGGAAGAAATGTGGAACTACAGATAAGAGATACCGATACCTGGAATCAAGTTGTCCAACTGGCAGGGAGGTATGATGTAACAATGGTCAAGACAGGAGCCTATGGGAGTAGCGGCAGCTTCTCCAGCACCTCCGGAAATAAGCCAAACAAAGCTAAGAACTCTCCACATCAAACTAGCAACAAGCCAGCAGGAAAAGGCAAAGCTCCAACGAGAAAATCGACCCCTTCCAAGCATAAGAAGCCAAGCAAGCAGGAAATGGATCAACGTAAGAGAGAAGGAGCCTGTTACTACTGTGGAGAGGCAGGACATATGGCCAATAATTGTCCAAAGAAGGAAATCAAGTCCAATCATGTCACTGTTACCCAGGACACCCCCGATAGCGATGAAGATCACTATAAGGCAGAGAGTGATGACACAGAAGAGTTGGATAGAAGGAATACTATCATAACCTACTAGACTACTGTTGGCGCCCCCAAGCCCGCGGCCAGGCCATTCCAAGCATTAGAATTCACAATGCTAGTCAACAAGAAACCCGCCAGGGTCTTAGCAGACACTAGAACCATTGGCGGTACCCTAATTAGCAATCACTTTGTTACAACAAACAATATCCCTTATACCAATAAGAAGACACCTACAATGCTAAAAATGACTCTCAAAGGATCCAGATCAAGCAGCAATCACACCTGTATCACAGATATCGAAATTGAAAGCATCAAGGTACCCAAGGTACACATGAGCGTCACTCCAGTATCAGATTATGATATACTGCTCAGTATGGATGACCTCATACGCTTTGGAGCAGTCATAGACTACCGGAAAAATACCCTCTACTTCCCTGACCACAAAGTCAGAGTAAACTGCAATGGGAACAGCACTCAGCCTCGCTCAGCGATGGCTAAACAGCAAGACATACCAGATTTCCTCAAGATGTTCCCTAAGGTTTTTGTTACAGAAATACCTGAAACCCTACCACCATTGCGGCACTTTAACCACAAGATCATGATCAAAGACCCAGAGCTTTGTGTCAAGATGCCAACCTTGAAGACCCCAGAAAAATTGATCCCTAAATTCAATGCATGGATAGAGAAGCAAAATAGGGCTGGGATACTCTACAGATCACAAACACCTGGAGGTGCCAGCATGTTCATTCAAGGGAAACCTGATGGCAGGATTAGGCCATTAGTGGACCTTCGCTATAGGAATAAGAACACTAAGAAGGACGAAGCCCCAATCCCTAATCAGCAGCTCATACTCAACACTGTGGGCTGAGCCAAATTCTGAAGCAAGATAGACCTAAGTGATGCCTACTTTCGGACCAGGGTTGAGCCTGAGGATGAGAAGTATATCACTATCAAGATACGCTTAGGAGGCTTCGCCTGCAAGGTAATGCTGCAAGGAGACACAAATGCACCAGGGACTTCCATGAGTATCATGGAAGATACACTATCTGAAGAGTTAGGAGTCCTTTGTATGGGTATACATTGACGATATCCTGATATATAGCGATACACACTAAGACCATATCAAGCATATCAAAGCTATTTGCAAGAAGCTGGAAAAAGCGCAGCTATATGCTAACTCAAAGAAGAGTGTCTTCTTTGCACAAAAGCTTGATATCCTAGGACACCTTGTCGATGATAAAGGCATTCACCCAGCACCAGAGAAGATCAGAAGCGTTGAGGATTGGCCAAGACCTCAGAACAGAAAGGAACTTCAGCAGTGTAGTGGGATGGTTAATTATATCTCCCAGTCCCTACCACACATCGCCACTATTACTGCACCACTTACAGAGCTTACCGGCGATGCTGAATGGATATGGACAGACTTACAGGAAGCAGCCTTTCAAGCAGTGAAAAAGGCAGCGAAAAATTATCAAATCCTTAAACCCATTGACTATATCAACCCAGAACCAATCTGGCTATTCACAGAAGCATCTCCCACCGGCAGTGGCACTTGGATAGGCCAAGGACCAACTACAGTTACAACCAGACTGGCAGCATTCCATTCCAGGAAACTGTCAGCCTCTCAGACTAACTACACCACCCACGAACAGGAAGTGCTTGCAATAGTTGAGGCTGTACAAGCCTTCGCCCACCTGTTGTCCCACACAAAGTTCACCATAGTTACCAATCATGAGACTCTTACCAAGCTCATGACACAGAGGAATCTCAGTGAGCAGCAGCAGAGATGGATAATGCATCTTAGCCGCTTTGATTTCAAAATTGAATACATGCCTGGAGTTTCGAATTTTCTGGCAGACTATCTATCTAGAGTTCAGGAGACTAATTCTGGGCCTGAAGATATAATACTACAGGACCCCACCTCCGAAAATTCAGATCTCCAGAACCACAACTCCAATCATATTCAAACCAACTACACCTCTTCCTCATACTATAGCCTAGATTCCAACAGCGAAATGGAAACCATTGAAGAAACACAGCACTCTCCATCCCTCACTACTTGCGAATCTATCTACGGCTCCTCCCCAGACTACCTAGCAAGCAAAGAGATAGCAGCCAATGCAGTCACTCGCTTCCAAAAGCGCAAGAATAGCACTAGCAGCAACGATAGCAGCATCCAGGCAGGCAACACTTGGGGAGACAAAGCAATATTGAACCTTCACCAGACTAGAGAGGAACGAATCCATTCAGCGCTCTCTTGGACTGCCTGCTATGATGACCAGTACCTCACACACAGAGACAGCAAAGAAGCCAATGGATATTTCCCAAAAGACATGAAAAGCGAAAGCAAGCAAAGAAAGTTTAAGCAACATCAGATACTTCAATGGACAGTAGCCTCCCTCCACCAAACGATAGCTCTATGTCCCTACCATCACTAGGAAACAAATACCTCAGACTTGCAGATATGTTAACTCCAGCCTTCCCACCTCTGGCTTCACCAGCTTCGCCAGCTTCTGGTCCCCTCTATAGTGATCCTGAAGCTTTTTGGAATTCTAGGGAAACTGATAAGGCCCAGACCTTCCTTGGTACTCTCCACTCATCCCTCATGGGAAAATTCCGCCCAGCTGTTATTGAAGCACTCCAGAATGACCCTCTTTTCCGGCGAGTCCTGGAAACAAGTGACAAGCTACACTATTCAACCCAGGTTGTGCTCCTTCTAGCTGACAATACCAACGGCTATTCTAACATCTATATCCCTATGGGACCCTTAGAGATGGGAGTATCCCTTCGGGATTTCATCCTTAAAACAGTTCATGAAGGCCTAGGACATTTCTGAGCTCACAAGTCCTACAAGTAGGCCGCTTGTTTCTTCTGGTGGCCTCAGATGCGCCAGGACTTCATAGCCTACAGTCGCTCTTGTGATCAATGTCAGATTAACAAGGAGCTAACCACACTTCCGGCAGGTAGATCTCTAGCCCTGCCAGCACCTGATGAAGCCTACCAATCCCTTGCCATCGATTTCGCTGGCCCCTTTAACAAATGAAATAACCATACTACAATCATGGTTATTATCGATCGCTTTACCTCCTACAGTCATCTTATACCACTTCAGGACTCTGCCAACTTTGAAAATGTATTTAGCAAGCTCCAAAAGACGATATTTGATGTTCAAGGACATCCCCTAAGCATAGTACTGGACCAAGACTCCCGCTTTACCTCTAAGTTCTGGTCTCAGAGGATGAAGTCAATGGGAATCCAGCGCTGGATGGCAACTCAATACCACCACCAAACCAAAAGCCAGGTAGAGCGCCGGATTCGCACCCTTAAATAGATGATAAGGAACTTCATCAACAAAAGACAGAACAACTGGTTCAAAGCCCTCCCAGCGATAGCAGCAGCCATGAATGGCGCTCCCCATCAATCCTTAGGAATATCTCCATACCAAGCACTCTATGGACGACCTTGGAAGCTCTTCAATCCTGTCCTCAGTTCCGCCAGCAAAGTACCAGAAGTGGAGGAGATCTTGAATGCCCATGAAGCCACCAGGATGGAAGTTGATATGGCCAGAAAGCATGCCACATTCCAGCAGACTGTGCAAGCAGATAAAAAGAGGAACCCCTATCGAAGACCATTCAACATTGGCACCAGAGTTCTTGTCAGAGGACACCCTTACACCTCCGCCCCTGGACGATCAAAGAAGCTAGAGCCTTGCTGGTTTGGACCCTTTAAGGTCCTAGAGCTGGACTCTAGTAGGGATAACTACAAGGTGGAATTGCCTAAGAGCATGGAGCGCCAGAAGCCATACTTTCACATCTCATGCCTCAAGGAATACCATGAGAATGATCTCAATAGATTTGCATCGAGGAGGATGGATAGGCTGGCCCCTATACTCATCAATAATACAGAAGAAGGGGAAGCAGAGGAGATAACGGATTATCGCCTACAGAATAACAGAGTCGAGTTCCTGGTACACAGGAAAGGGTATGAAAGGACAGATGACCCTGGGGAACCTATCGAGAACCTGGAAAACTCAATGGAAATCATAGCGAAATATTGGAGAGGAAACCACAGCACAGAACCAATGCCTATTATCACCTCCCACTATGTCAGAACCTCTTGGGAGCCAATGAAAGTCTCTACAATCCCTTGCCCCAGAACCATAGTACCCAAAGATTTCTGGCAGCCCTATAACGATGAGGAATACGATTCTGCATGCTCAGATGATAGCTACTTCAACACTGATGATGATTCTATGCTCTGGCCTTGGGAGAGCGGCGATGAGGCCTATGGCCTTAGGAGAAGATAGGTTTTGTTCAGATTTGGGGAATGTAAGATGTGTACATGTTCCGGTACCTCTATTCCCACTCTGGTTTGCCTTTCCTTTGTCATATTACATTCATTTGATAGGATTTCTTTTGTATTTGATTTCTTTACCGGAATCTCTAGATTCCGGCGTTCTGATTACTGTATGCTGTGGAGGATCAGCAGGATTGTGCCCCAGGAGTTCCAAGGGAAGGAACAGGTCATGTATACTGTCGGTAGGATAATGGCAGTATTGTGGGAAAGCCCCAGGCTTTCCAGGACTCCGGCAGGGCCACAGGATTTCGGTGGCTGTACACTCACTGGTAATGATAGTGGCTACGGGTTTCAAGAGCCTCAGCTCTTGCAGGAAAGATTTCATGTATTTAAGATTGGTCTCCTGACTAGCAGGAGACATCAGACTTCTGACAGATGCCTAGAGAGAGAATACACTTGGTTGAACGGCGATCCTATTGTTCCCCTTCGCTATATAAACCATTCTATTGTACTCTCCTTGTCTTTGCCTCTCAGCAGGTCTCCCTTAGACACCAAAGCGATAGCAGGCTCCAGCTTAGGCTCTATTGTATAACCGTTCACACAGGCTAGCGCCTGTTACAAAAGAGATCATCTTCGATGTCAGGGAGGGAGATTAAGGGGACGGAATGAATAGCCACCGGACTTGCATTGTGGGCGGGGCGGAAGGCCAGCCATTGGTTATCCCTAATTAAGACATCCTGGTTGAGGCGAAAAGAGAGGGCATCAACGTAAGAGTCATACAAGAGGGCGGAGACTTACAGGTCATGGCCAAGGAGAGCAACAGTACTGCGATTATTAACCATTGCAGTAAAGGAGCAGGGCAAGGAACAATAAGCCTCATCGAAGACAGAGGCGGCAAGGTCAGAAAAAAGGCCAGCGATAGTCAGAGTATCTGCTCTGAAAGTAGGTGAGGAGTGAGGGCTATAAAAACGGCGTGATGAGGCAGGCAGAGGACTGGGAATGGTTTCTTTGGCAACTGGGATGTGAGAGGCAGCTTGGGCAACCTGGGCAGCAGAGGGACCTGTGGGGGCCACAGTACCCTTACCTTTCCCTTTCCTGCCTCCAGCCCAGCTTACGACAAAACTTGCTGGGTGTTAACAGCAAGCTTGTAAGAGAACTAGGGACAGGAGGGGTCAAAACTAGGGATGACAAGTGGGTACTTGGAGCACGAGGAAGGAACAACAAGTGGAGGAGGTGGGGCAGGGGCATGAGCAGTGGGAGGACGGCAGAATGCAGGGTGACCAGGAGGACCGGGAGGCCCACGCCCCAGTAATAAGGTGGGAGGAACAGGCGGTGCAGGATGGGAAGGGTGTAGTTGGATAACTGTTACGATCCTATGCTGTAAGCTGGTTTTGCAACAGGTAACTACTTCTCTTTGGGTTGGATGAATATAACCGGGCCGTTGTTATAGTCCGATATGGGCGTGGCGCTAATCTCAGCCACCAGGGTAGAAGTACTATTGCAAGGAGTAGTACTAGGCGGATTTCCACTATTGCTCTTAGGCCTATGCCTAGGTTGTCTTGATAGCTGAACCCTATGGTTCCTATCGTACAACGCCAATAGGGGAATGAAACGGAAAAGAGGTAAAGTAATTGTATAGGAAAGAACTTAGAAGGTTGCGTGAAGAGTCCTATCTACAGGTCGCCTAGAGATCCTCATATAGGCACTCTTCCCTCAACCCTAACCCTGGTGACTCATACCTGTGAGTCACACGACATCTATGACTCACAGTGAGTCATAGTATGAAATCCATCAGCTGACTCCTCAGAGTCAACTGCGCTGCGTGCTAACCAATCATAACCCATAAAATAAGTCATGTGCCCTAAAGTGGTCACATGCGCGAAACCGGTGACTCATAGTGTGAGTCATGTGCGAAAATCATTACATCATATGACTCACAAATGTGAGTTATGCGAACGATCAACCAATCACAATATAACAATGATTGCACAAGTGTGCATCATGTGAAACCCCATGACTTCTGATGAGTCATAGTGCGAAATATAACAACCTTGTGACTCATAACTATGAGTGATGCGAAATCCTGCCTTGCTTAGTCACCAATCGTGACATTAGCTCCTCTCTCCCTTAAGCCTGAGTCCCTTCAGGGTTAATGTCCTATCTTCGTCAGGCTTTCTCCAAACCTGCGCAATTCCTTTTTCAATTTCCGAACTTGATGTTCGGCCGACTGGTAGTTCCTTCGGACTTCCTCTAAGGTGGTGTGTGCCGTCCTGATAGTCTGGTCCTGGTCATCAATCATTCTCTGATATGTCCGCATATCAATTCTTTGTGCCTCGATTGTGGCTTTGGAGGTGTCAAGTTGTTCTCGTAGCCCTTGCAACTGTCGTTGCAAACCTTCTTCGTCGGGGATCGTCTCAATTTCAGTTTTTTTGCCCCCCTCTCCCTTTAACTGTGTCCTCACAGTTGTTTTTCTTTTTCTAATACGTGCATCATTTTCCGTAAGGGGTGCTGCTTTCCCTGTTCGTCTTGGGTAAAACCCAGCATCAATTTTGTCGTGTCTGTGAGTACGACAAGTGTCCTTGAAACCGTGTTTCCAGGATGTCTCCTTGTGTGGTTGTTGCGGTTTGCGCATCTTGGGCTATCGTGGAAACCAATTGCTTCCTTCCTTATCGCGTAAATGAGTGTTGCAGTAATCATCGTAACAGGCAGTCCACGAAAGAGAGTTGTGTGCTGCCTGCTTTTCCCTTTCATCCTGAGTAGCGTATGGCGGGCTGGGAGGTGTAGTAGCCCTGAGGCTATCGCCCCAGCCTTCGTCAGGACCCAATGGCATTAGGTCTTGCCTCGTGGGTTCGATTTTGACTGTAACCCACTTGGGGTATCTTGGGTACTGCTGATGGAAACGTTCAATGGCGATGCTGGCATTGTTGAAGTTCTCCTCAGGGTACCAAGTTTTGTTGTGGTATGGTGAGTAGCCGGTCCACTTGTCTCTGTATTGTAGGCGTTTTCAGTGTATGCATGAATCAATGATTTCTTCGAGTTCTCACTCGCTTTCTCTTTCTATCTGGATTTGAGGTGGTGGTGATTGCTTTTGTGAGGGAAACTGATTGTCTTGGTATGGTTCGAGGAGTGAGATGTGGAAGGTGTTGTGGACCTTCATCTGTTGGGACAAGGCCAATTTATAGGCACTTGTACCCACCTTCGTAAGGATCTTGAATGGTCCTCATTTTCTTGTAATCCAGGTTCTTGCATGGTCTTGTGGTCCTTATATTCCTTGGCAGTAACCAGACCATGTGGCTTGACTGGAGATTCAGATCGGGTTTCCTGTGTTGATCGTAGTTTTCTTTTTGTCGTAGTTGTGTACAGACCATTTCCTGACTTAGGATACTGTGCAGCTGACCCATCTCTTCCTTTTTCGTGGTTTCCTTTTATATCATGTGGCCTATCGCCTCATGTTCCAGATGCTGTCCATAGTTTGCGTAGAAGTGTGTGGTCTTAATAGTTTCCTGTTTTCCATTGTTGTATGCAAATTCCGCTAATGGTAGTAATTCCGCCCAGTTATCTTGCTGATAGTTGACATAGGTACTCAGGTATTGTTCCAGTATTCTGTTCGTCCTTATGGTTTGTCCGTCCGTTTGTGGATGGAAGGCGGTGCTCATTCTTCGTTCAATTCCAAGGGATTTTGTAGTCTCTTTCCACAAGTCTGATGTAAATAGCGTTCCTCTATCAGTGATGATATCTTGTAGTAGTCTATGGAGTCGGAATATTTTCCGTAGGAATATCTTGACAAATTCTTTGGTGTTCATATCCTTGTTGCAGGGTATGAAATGGCTCATTTTTGTCAAGCGGTCGATAACTACCAGGATGGCGTCATAATCGTCTGATTTCGCCAGGTCCGTGATGAAGTTACTTGCTATCGATTTTCATGGTTGGTGTGTCGCCTTGTTCGGTTGTAGTAGTCCGTAGAGCGCGTGCCTTATCGCTTTCGTTCTTTGGCATGTATCGCAATTCTTGACATATCTCTTTATGTCGTCTTGCATTTTTGGCCATAATATTGTCGGGATAGTAGTTCCGTAGTTTTGCTGGTTCCGCCATGCCCAACTGCTGGGTCATCGTGATTTTGTTGTATGACTTGGGTTCTGATCTCTTCGTGTTCCGGTACCCAAATCTTTCCTTGATGCCATAGGTATCCTTCCTTCCTTTCACATGCCCCTAGAACCACTCCTTTCATTTCTTTCTCTCCTTTCCTCATGGCTTCCTGGATTGCTCTTATCTGTCTGTCTTTCATGCTTGCTTCTCGGATGCTAAAATCTACAGCGACAAACTTGACTACTTCCCTGGCTTCGAAGTATTGTTCTTTTGGGAGTAGGGTCCTTTGTTTTTGTTAGATCCTCTCGTCGTTCATTTTCTGGACATCTTCTGCTTTCCTTGTAAGGGCATGTGGTTTGCCCACTTCCTTCCCGGGTCGGTAATGTATTTTGATATCGTATTGACTTAGGGTCTCGCTCCATCGGATTTATCTGTCGTTGAGCTCTTTTGTAGTGGTAAATAGTACCAGGTTTTCATGGACTGTGAGGACCAGGACCTGGGGTCTGCATCCTTTTGCATATCTCCTCCATTCTTTCAAGGCTTGGAGAATGGCTAGGAGCTCTTTATCGTGGATATCGTAGTTGCATTCCGCAGGTGTCATTGTTTTTGACTGGTATACCACTGGCCTCCATTTTCCATCGCTCCCCTTCTGTGATAGAATGCCAGAGCATACATATTTTGAAGTGTCGGTCTTGATCATAATTTCCTTGGTTGGATTGTTGTGTACCAGTAGTGGAGCTGAAGTAAGTCGCCTGCGCAATTCATCGAATGCTTTTTGTTGGTTCTCGATCCAGTTCCTTTTGCAGTCCTTCTTCGTCAGTTGATAGAGTGGTTTAGCTATACGGTTAAACCCTTCTATCAATCATCGATAGAAGTTGCATACTCCCATAAAGCACTGTATTCCTTTCTTGCTTTCGGGTGGTTTCCATTCCCATATTGCTTTTGTTTTGATAGGATCAACACTGACTCCGTCCTTGTCGATGATGAAGCCTAGGTATTCGGTTCATTCCATGTGAAATTCGCACTTCGATGGCTTCAGTGTCAGCCCTGCTTTCTTCAAGGCTTCCATAATCATCCTGACATGGGTTCGGTGTTGTTCCAGGTTCTCTGAATATATCAGAATATCATCTAAATAGACAATACAACAGATATCCAGAAACCTGTTGAGAATCCTATTGACCAATCGCTGAAACGCTGCAGGAGCATTTTTGAATCCGAATGGCATGACCGTATATTCGTATATGCCATATTTGTTGGTAAAGGTTGTTTTCCATTCGTTCCCGTGTTTGATTCTGATGTTGTGGTATGCGTTTCGGATGTCTAGTTTAGTAAACACCTTGGCTCATCTAAGCCTATCGTGGGCTTCTCCAATCAGTGGTAGGGGATATCGGTCTCGTTTGGTGACTTCTTTGAGCCCTCGGTAGTCCACGCATAGCCTTAGCTTGCCGTCTTTCTTCTTCACAAACAGGATCGGTGATCTCCCGTTTGCATAAGAGTCTCGAATCCAGCCCCTGTTCTTGTTGACCCTAATGTATTCTCTTAGTTCCTCCAGCTCTTTTTCACCCAATGGGTATAGCTTTCTTGCTGGTACTGTTTCTCCTTTTTTGAGGTTGATATCCAAGATAACCTTTGGTTGGTGGGGTGGTAGCCGAGTTTCTTCCTCTTCCTTGAACATGTCCAGGTACTGGTGGTATTCTCTTGGCACAATGTTTCTGGTTTTATCTTTTTCTTGTCCTTTCTTGGCTTTGATAGCCGATTTGGTGCAGACATTGATCCTTTCGATCCTGGTAGGCTCGTTTGTCTTATAATCCCACTTGAGGATTCCAGTGACTTCGCCTCTTCGGTAGAACTTGCCGAATGACGTAGCGGAGATCTCGTTGATCTCAATCTTTTGGTGTTTTGGGTGGTCCGTACTTCCAAACCCTGCTGCGCCTCCTATAGTAGGAGCCACTAGCTCCACTTCTTCACATTGTCCTATGACAATCTTTTCGCATATCAACTGTGCGATGGGGTCTCCCTGCTCAACTGTGTAACTGTCCTTTCCCAGGTTGACCAGGACCACCTTTTCTTCACCTATGTAGTCGGCGTCGATTACTCCCGCATTGACAGTAATCTGGTGCTTGACTGCTAATCTGCTACGTGGAGCCAATCGCCCATAGGTGCCTTCTGGTAGTCCTATAGCTAACCAGGTATTAACGATCCCTTGTTCTTTTGCCTGTATCGTAATTCTCTCGTCTGCATGCAGGTCATGTTCTGCAGCCTTGGCTGACCCCTGGGTAGGGAGTGTGGCAGTATTGCTCAATCTTTGGATTTTGATGTTCTGGACATTCTTGGCCTGGATCGTGGAGAACTGTATCTCCAAGTTCTCTTCCAGGGCTTCCGATTCAGGGACTAAGTCCACTGCTGGCGAGCTTTCGTGGCATACTCTGGTACACAACTCGCTATCGAAGGTGATCTTGTTGTTTTCCCAATCTATCTTGGGGTTTTGTCTTCTTAACCATGGCAGACCTAATACTGCCTCATGGTTGGGTAGATGTGCGATTTGGAACGTTGCCACTTCCCTATGGCTGCCGATGTCCATAGGTACTTCCGCTATATGGGTAATTGGTCCAATAGCGCTTGGCTCCCTGTCCGCAAGGTAGATTTCCCGTATTTCTTTCGCTTTCTTTGTTCGTATGCCGTGTTTGTTGCTGAATTCCTTGTCGAAAAGGTTTTCTGTAGCGCCCGAGTCAATCATGCCGTTGATGATGACTGTCTTGTCCTTGCCATGTAAACACATTTTGACCATGGCATGGTCTTTTTCTTGTTCCAATGTTTCCGTGTTTGTACGTGCCATGTAGATGTTACTGATTCCGATGGTTTTGGTTTTGTTGTCCCGCAGCCCATCTCTTACTGGGTATTTTCTTCGTTTCCCAAATCTTCAGGTGTTTCTCTGATCTCCATTTGGTGTAGGTTGGTTCGTGGTTTCCAGCAATTATTGTTAGTCTTGCTGTTGAACTGCCTAGTATAGTCCTTCTCATCTCTTGCATTTCGGCAATTAATGAATCTGTGCCCAGGTCTGGCGCATCCTAGGCATAGGTTGTTGTCCCTTCTTCTAGTGAATTCTGCTCGTGAGAGGTTTAGTCGTGGACGCCTTCTGGTAGCATCCAGGTCCATTGGGTCGCCTTGGGTTTCCGTAATGTTGCCCGACTTCCAGGTTCCGTTATTGTTCCTGGGCGTTTCCGGTTGTTGGATAAAGGTACTGTTGTTTCCTTGAAGGTACTTGATCATGTTGATCCGGTTTTCTTTTCGATTGTCCAGGCTGCAAGGGCATCGATATTTGCCGCCACCATGTCGTCCGCTGCCCATGCGTCCTGGAGCATTCGGTTAATTCCTTTAAGGAATTGGCGTATTAGGGTACCATCATCCTCATTTGTCTCTGTAGCTGTGAGGCGAAAGTCGTTCCAGTATTCCGTGAGTGGTTCCTTGCCTTGCCTCAGGTGGTCGAGCTTTGTCCTAGCAGCATTTTCCGCATCCACATCCCCAAACTGGTCTTTGAGGGCTGTAGTAAAATCTTCATATGTAGTCCAGGTCTCCGGCTTGCGTCCTTCTGCAAATGGGGTTATCCAGCTTGCTGCTGCATCAATTAACAAGCTCTTTACGTAGGTGATGCGTTCCGTATGTAGTGTGTCTTGTGTTGCTTCAAAGTATAATTGGTATTGCACTAAGAAGGTTCGTAGTTTAGTCCTTGTTCGAGAGAAGGTAGGGGGTTTCTCGACTTTGATCCGGTTGTTGGTTGTTTCTTGCTGGTTGTTTATCAGAGTCAGGATCTCTTAGAACTCTGCAGTTGTAAATCCTGCTAGTTGAATTCCTGCTCCTCCACCGGCAGTTGCTGGTCCAGGTGCTGACATCCTTTCTGGTCTTGGGGTTTCTGATTCCAGAGATCCTTTTGGTGAGGCCGGCTCAGGGGTCACCGGACTTGTGGTTCTTTGTGACTGGCTTCTGGATAGATTTGTGCTAATTGCTTCTTCCAGAACCGGGCCAAGTGTTGAGGTATCAATTTCTCCCTCAGTAAGATCGATGTCGTTTTCTGTAGAGTCTGCCGTTTTGTAGTTAGGTGTTGCTTAGGTGACGCAACCAAATGTTACAATCCTATGCTGTAAGCTGGTTTTGCAATAGGTAACTACTTCTCTTTGGGTTGGATGAATATAACCGGGCCGTTCGTATAGTCCGATATGGGGCGTGACGCTAATCTCTGCCACCAGGGTAGAAGTACTATTGCAACAAGTAGTACTAGGCGGATTTCCACTATTGCTCTTAGGCCTATGCCTACGTTGTCTTGATAGTTGAACCCTATAGTTCCTATCGCACAATGCCAATAGGGGAATGGAACGGTAAAGAGGTAAAGTAATTGTATCGGAAACAACTTAGATGGTTGCGTGAAGAGTCCTAACTACAGGTCACCTAGAGGTCCTTATATAGGCACTCTTCCCTCAACCCTAACCCTGGTGACTCATACCTGTGAGTCACACGACCTCTATAACTCACAGTGAGTCATAGTATGATATCTATCAGCTGACTCCTCTGAGTCAACTGCGCCGCGTGCCAACCAATCATAACTCATAAAATAAGTCATGTGCCCTATATTGGTCACATGCGCGAAACCCATAACTCATAGTATGAGCCATGTGCAAAAATCATTTCATCATATGACTCACAAATGTGAGTCATGCCTACGATCAACCAATCACAACATAACAATGATTGCACAAGTATGCATCATGTGAAACCCCATGACTTCTAAGGAGTCATGGTGCGAAATATAACAACCTTGTGACTCATAACTATGAGTCATGCGAAATCCTGCCTTGCTTAGTCACCAATCGTGACAATAACTCTATGTGACAAATCACACAGCGAGGAGTGATGAGAACCGAGATCTTAGCTGATGGTGTCTAGACCCAGTAGTACAGGTAGAGAGGGAGCAGGGCCATCGCGAACCAGGGTAGTCAACTCATCTAACCTAATATTAACCTAAACAAGTCCGTGGAGGCCGGAGTAGACGAGGGGCAGGAGGAAGGTTTCCGGAGTGGAAAAGTCGTAGGGGTCATCTGGGGAAAAGCGGGGGGACCTGGCATTCACACCAACTGATGGGAGAGAGGTTCTTATGGAAGAATGAAGAAATAAATTCTGAGTTAATGGGTAGGGCTAGGTGGAGACAGTCCTTATTGGAGATAGCATGCGTGGACGGCATTGAGGTAGGGCAAGAAGGATCTTTGGCCTTAGCCTAGGGAGGCGAAGCCTATACGACGGCAAGAATGGGGGGTTTGTGAGGTTGAAAACGTTAACCAAGGTGTTGTATGTGTAGGGGCCAGAAAATAGGAGAAGTGGAGCGTGGCAATCTACCAGCGTCCATGACCCTTCTTAGATAGATGCACTTCCCACAACCCTAACCATGGTGACTTCTACTAGGAGTCACCTCCTTACTATGACTTCCATGTCAGTCTAAGTATATAACTATCCTATGACTCATATGTGAGTCATAGTATACATTCCCCATACTATCCAATACCCATAATAGGACATGTACACAAATCGTGTCACATGGGTGAAACCTATGACTCATACTTGTAGTCAGGTATAAAAGTCATAACATCATATCACCTCACAATCGTGAGTCATCAAAATATAAAATAAATAAAATATCCTAATCATAAATGATTTTACAAATCGTGAGTCATTTGAAACCTTCCATATGACTAAGTCACGATTTGTGACAATCTCTATTACAACCATAGTTTTTTTGGCAAGCCCTACTCTCATGACACGAAATCTTTTTTCTCATGACCAACCATTTACTCATAGCAAAGAAGTGGTTGCGGACCAAACAACAATTGGTTAGTGACTTGCAATTGTGGGGATTCCAAAGAATACCTCACAGCTCAATTCAAATTTACAGCTCAAAATAAATATTTCACTTAGGCCCTGTTCGGCAACCATGCATTATAAAATACTGTAGTATTTCATGAAAATAGCTTATAAGCTGAAATAAAAATACTCTAGTATTTCCATAAATAATGGTGTTTGGCAAGGCCACTTTTACTGTAGTATTTCCTTAATCAGCAAGATTGCATATGATGTATATTATAACCTATAAAATTTGAATATTATTTCCCTGTATCAAGTCATATATATACATGCAAATTACGATTTATTTTGTCTTCACAACCAGCACATATTTCATCTCCACTTTTTGATTTAACAACATAGTATTCTTTTTAAGACAAGCTCAGCCAGGCTATTCCCAAATCTCTTCCTCTGTAACTGTTAAGATCACTTGTGAGTTCCTAATTCCTAGTAATTAATATGCCATTATTGTTTAAAGTATGATTAACATGGTACTATTGGTTTAGATCTTGTCAACCTAAATGGGGAACAGTATCTGGATATGCTCTTCTGAGAAGTTTCTTATCAAATCACTTGTCAGGCGTGTTCGACTGGGCGAGCGGGCTGAGAACGGTTTTAAAAAAACAGTCTGGACAGATATTGTGGCCGAGCTAAATACCAGATTTGCGGAGGTACTCACAAAGCCCATAACTGTTAGTCAGGCCAAGAATAAAGAAGCTATTTTAAGTTGTTTAACCAAGTTGCTCTTATTATGTATAATGAATGGATAGAATGATTTAAATGAAGAGTTATTAGCTAATTGATTGACGATATCATTAATAGCTGAAGCACGAATTTGATATTGTTCGCAAGATATAATCCAACTCAGGATTTGGCTGGGATGCGGTGAAAGGTATTCCAACTGCACCTGCTTCAGTGTGCAACGAGTATACAATTGTAAGTTACATTGTCATATGATATATCAAACACCGAGTCTATATTATTTGTTTATGTTATAACTAACAAGTGATTTGAATAATGTAATTTTGGTTGCATAAAGAGGCAGCTAAGTATGGCCATAAGGGATTGCCCAGCTATGAGCTTCTTGAGGAGCTATTTACTGGTGTTGCTGCTTCTGGACAGTTTGCAAGAACTGGGGAGATCGAGTCTGAGGCTGAGCGGCAGGAGGGTTTGGAAAGTGGGCAAGAGGTTGCAGATTGGGTTGGTGATGATCTGGAGGTGGAGTATGGCAGTCAGCCTGAGCTGGGCTTAGAGATTCTTGGGAATAACATGCCAGTTCCAAATAGTCAGGGCTTTGCTCGAGCTGGTACACCTCGTACTCAGTTGGGAGGTGGAGTAAGTGGTCAGGGGTCGAGCTCTCTTGTGAGGAGTCGGAGTGGGTTGTCAGATATTAGTGGTAGTGAGATGGATGCTGATGGAGATGGAGGTCATCACAATAAGCGTGTTCGATTGCGTAAAACATCCCAAAGTGTACTTGCTGGTGCACTTCTTGCACTTCGGGATGAGGCAGTTGAACAGAGAATGCAGAGTCAAACCAGTAAGGAGGAGGAAGCTATGAATAAGTTTCTTGAACTTTATGCAAAGTCTAATGAGTATACTGAATCAGAGATGACTCAAGTTGTCCTTGCTCTTCAAGAGAGGAAAAAAGCGATTGGATATCTCGCTGGTATTTCTTATTCTGGAATTAGAACCAATTGGATTGCAAGACAGCTTGCCTCCTAATGTACATAATAGACTTCCTCAATAAATGGAACTTGGCCTTGGTCCCTACAGTATCTAATAGACTAACAATACAGTACTAGCAAATAATACTTGTATACTAGTATTATGCTCGATGTCTATTTAAATACAACTGATAATCATGCCACATTTCAGATGCAATCTCATCTCTTATAGTACTCATAGCTTGTTGCTCATTACCATTATTGCCTTCATACTCATTGCTCCCTAACTCTCCTACTTCTGCAAACTCGACTTCATTCACTTCCTGAAATCCTGAACCTTCAGACCTCTCTCTTCCTACTATGGTTTATTGGTTTGAAGTTAATACC
>QFET01014870.1:0-10022 GCA_003316355.1 Tuber calosporum
GGGGGAGGTGGGACAACACACAGCAACAGACTTAGTGTTTCCGCCCTTAGGGCATGTGGGGTTAGGGCAGCGGTGGGCCGCTCGTGTATGTGCTAGAGCACACAGGGGACAGGTGGTGGCGGATGCTTTTCACATAGGGGAGGGGTGGCCATAAAGCCAGCACTTCCGGCATTGCATATACTTCCCAGAGGAGTGGGCCTTTTCGACTTTGCGCGGACGGGAGAAGAGACGGATGGTGGAGCCAAGCCTGTTTACATCGTCAGGGGCCACGGTGACTACCACAGACGTGGTGGCCTTTGTTGCCCGAATGTCAGGGTCGGTTTGGAGGAATCGTGCTGAGTAGATGGCGATGTCAGTTGCATTGCGAACCGACTCAGAGAGGGTCGGAAAGAGGTCAGCCTGGTCCTCTGGAAGGTAGGCTGTAGGTAAGCTGTGGATGGCTAATTGGACCTCATTCGGGGCGGGGCGGAAGGGACGGTAGGGGTTATTTCCTACTGGGAAAGCTTGGTTAAGACGGTTAGTCATGGCTTCATAGTAGGGTGAGTAGGCGGTGGAGGGTGTGTGTGGGTCAGTGCCCAGGAGGGTAAGAGATCCTTTAGAATTGACACGAGCAGAAAAGGATAGGGGGAAAGGGCAGTTGGCCTGCCTGAGGACGGAAGCCATCAGGTCAGGGGCGGTGGCTGCCCTACGGTGGGCATCTACATGAGGTGCGGGTGTGGTGCGGGGGGCGAAGAACCTCCGCTCGGCGGAGGGCAACGGTGCTGGACCTCGAGACTGAGGGCTGCTGTCGTTGGACGCTGCGACTTGGGCCGGCGTGGCTGGCTTCTTCCCTTTAACTTTGGTACCTGGTGCAGAGGATGGTCCTGCTGCAACAGCAGTATAGGACTTGGTGGCCGGGCGGGATTGGGTGAGGGTGGGTCGGGTGTTGGAGGATGAGGGTAGTGATCGGAACTCGGTTAGGGGAGGGTATTTGCCTGCCCTGTACTCTTGGGCTTCCCTGGAGCGTGGGTGTCGGACCTCTCGGTTTAACACAGGGAATGTTTTATATTTTATATCAAGGTATAGTTAGCCAACAGTAGTGATCATTGTATTGACAAGGCTTTGGATAAACCAAAAATTCTATTTAAGGAATATAATGTTAGTCTAGGACTTAGATGAAGCAGACTTCGATAAAGAAAATTTGAAATATACTTAGTTTGGCAGTTACTTCTTTTCAGTTTGGAGGAAACTAGAGTAAGTAAGTCGAGGACTGGTCACCGCTGGCAATATGGTAATCAACGGCTATCAACCTAGGTTTCGAGATCTCTGTTGACTACTAGTCTCTTGAATTTTCTACCGTTCAGGATCTGCTTTGTTTCTCATTATGCATTATCCACAAGCATTCTAGTTGGTTTGTAATTTAACCCAAGGTAGCATTTCACACATTTCCCAGGTGAGATATAAGTTCACTGCACTAGCACTGAATGACACACGCTAGCTCCAGGTGCTTTTACAATGATAATGCAACTCAGACCTCCTGCCATTGGTATTCCTCCTTACCTCAATAGGCACCTAGCCATTGGCCTCTAACGTGCTATCCTCTCCTATATATCTAACCTCTTTATACCTAATGCTACAATGCTACTTAAAATTAAGGTATTTTGGACAATGGCCCAAAGGCTGGTAACCAACTGTTTCACATCAACCCCTGTTACTATCCTCCTCTATGAGGCGTGACTTACCTCTCTTAATTGACTAGTTCCCCAATAGTGTCAAATAGTCTACTTGCACTTCGCCTACTATGATCCTGAGATCATCCCTGGAGTAACACTTCTCCACTCACCCTTCCCCTGTCCATTTCCTTCATTGCTAGAGATACTCACTAACCGCTACTCCATAGGCTCCAGGTAAAGTACATCCGACTCTGGTCAACCAAACAAGGCCTTTGCCTTCAATGAGTTTTCATCTTCTCCGGAATAGGTTGTGCTCTCTACTAGCACCTAGTGAGGCAGACCTACCTGTCTTTCCTCAGATCAATTTCAACTCTTCCTATGGAGCAGCTTGCCCTTGCTGCCGTCAGGGGCCACTATGTTCTAATCAATCTTAAAGAAAGGCTGCAGCAAAAACCTGCTTTGTGACTGGTCACACCTGTAGCAAATGTCTCCATCCCTTTCTCTGGATACCAGCTTTCCCTTGGCCCTCATCCTAACAAAGGTTTAAACTGTTCAAATTATGTGTATTGGCACAATCTTATAACATGAGTACGAAAATACAACACAGTATTAAGAGTATACTGTGTGCACGCTTGTGTGAGGAGTATTGTAGTATGAAGGTATATTGGTAGTAGGTCTTGTCCTTAATTAACTAAAACAAAGTAGACAGCAACAAGCAATTTATACAGGTGCGTGTCCTCCTTGTACTCAGTAACAAAATAGGAAAAACATTGTAAAAAACATAAGTGCGAACATGTTTGACACTAAAAAACTACCAAGGAAATCCCAATAAAATATGCGTAATCTGAAGTAGTGTGAGCGAAATAAACGGAAAGATAAAAGATGATACATGACCGGTAAATGGTCATTATACAAGGAAAGATAACCGAGAAATCCCGCACATAACATAGGAATATATGCATTAATTCTCAAACATTATCATGAAATATAACTGAGAATAAGATTTACCCTAGCTGTCGTAATATACGTAGTTTCCCTGAGTAAACTAGAAATAAGCAAGCAGAGACATAAACAATATTACCATAGGAAATATACATATGAAAACGAATTGAAGAATTTCAACTCTTCCCCTCATTATCTACAGCCCAACAAGCTCAACATCTGTTCATGTGCCAGATTAGCAAGTACCTTGGTACAAATGTCGGCAAGGTTTTCTGACGATGCAACCTTCCAGAGTATGAAAGATCCGGTATCGATCTCTTCTTGTATTTTGTGAAAATGGATATTGATATGTTTTGTTCGTTCATTAAGTTGATGTTTGTTTGCCAGAAAGTTTGCGCCAGTATTGTCGGCATATAAAGCGATCAATGTTTTAAGCCGGATGTCACTGAGACCTTTGATGTACCATTGGATTGCCTTGCTGCTAGGGACATAGCTACATATTCCTCTTCCGTAGTAGATGTTGCAACTGAGTCTTGTTTCTTGGACCGCCAGGATATACAGGCATTGTTAAAGAGAATAACATACCCAGAGAAGGAGCGGCGGGTATCGAGACACTCTGCAAATTCCGTATCCACATAGGTATTCATAGCGTTTGTAGTTGTACAAGGGTAGAAGAGTCCTATTTCTTTTGTACCATGATTTTACCGAAGGACGTGTTTAGCAGCCTTTAGGTGGAATTCGGTCGGGTAAGAAGAAAATGGTGAGATAAAGGATATTGTATACGCTAGATCGGGTCTGGTACCAGTAGTCAGGTATATAAGTGATCCTATTATCAATAGTATATTGACATGTCCGGTATCTGTTCATCCACTATCCCTTTCAGTAGTTGAATGCCTTCGGATAAGGGGGTAGTGACTGGCCGTGAGTTTTACATTCCATAAAGCTCGAGGACTGACTTGATGTATCATTGCTGGGTAAGATGTATCCCATCAGTTGTATAAGTGATGTGTAGGCCAAGTAGGAATGTGGCTTCCCCTAAGTCCGTGATCTCAAATGCCGTTTTCAGGTCTTCTATAAGAGAAGTAGCTTGGGGAGTGTTGGCTGAGTATATAGCGATGTCGTCAACGTAAGCCGATAGGTACATGTCGTGTTTAGCGTGAACAAACATGCATGGGTCAAGGGCGGATGTCGCAAAACCTTTGGATGTTAAGTATCTAGCGAGGAGAGTGTACCATTCGTTCACAGATTGCTTAAGTCCATAGAGATATTAGTTAAGTCGCCATAATTTGTCTCCATTACCGAACCCAGGTAACGATCGCATGTAGACTTCTTCTTACACTCACCATAAAGCAATGCAGATTTGACATCGAATTGCCTTGGTCGCCATTTGTTTTTAGCACATATTGCAAGGAGGAAGTGGAGTGATTCATATCGGATGACTGGAGCGAAAGTATCTTCAGAGTCAAAACCCGTTACTTGTGAGAATCCTTTGTCAACAGCCTTTGCGTAGAATCTTTCTAATGTACCATCAGCATTTCGCTTGGTCTTAAAGAACCATTTACTGTCAATAATCTTGCGTCCTGTAGGTGTATCTGCTTTATCGAAAGTACAACTTTTCTCAAGTGCCTTTATTTCCTCGTCCATTGCCTGTGTCTATTGTTCCTTAAGTGAGCTGTTCACGGCTTGGGTATTGGTTTTAGGATCCTCGTCAGATGGTACAGTGACATTTCTGGTAAAGTATTGTGGTGGGCGTACGGTTTTGCCAGTTCTGGGCCATATCGCAGGAGGGTTTTCTGCTTGTACTTAATTTACAGGAGGTGCCGGTGTTTCTTCTGGAGTTTGGGGACGGTCATAATCTTCAAGATGTTCAGGTGGTGGAGGTGGATGTACTTAAATGGTTTGTTTGTCAATTACTTCCTGTGGTAGAGTTTTATCGGGTACTGGTGCTCTTTGGTAGGAAGGTGGGTAGACTGTTGCAAAGGTCTCTGATGAGGGTGCAGGTTCCTTGGGATCAAGAAGTAGTATAGTCTTGGTTGTCTATTGGAGCTGACGCGTTTCTGAGATCTGGTGTAATGATGGTATATATATACGGTATATTTTGCTGTAGGAAGTATATCCAACAAGGTATCCTTCTATCGCCCGGGGCTGTAACTTGGTTACTGGTTTTCTGGACTCCTCAGGTATATGGACAAAGCATTTGGTCCCATATGGGCATAGGTTGTTTACTAAAGGTTTCTTGTTGTAGAGAGATTCATAGGGCGTTAGTTTTCCTATGTATAGGTTAGGGAGGATGTTCCAGAGGTATACAGCTGTTGTAACTGCTTCAGCCCATAAACGCGGTGTAAGACCTGATAACATAGAGCGTGTAGATGTGATAATGGTCCTAATGTACCGTTCAGCAACGCCATTAGATTCATGAGAGTAAGGAGGTATTTTGTCATGTATGATTCCCAGATTTTCAAACGTGGTTGTCATATCTTTGTTGACATATTCTCCTCTGTTATCGGTCCTGAATCTTTTAATGGTAGCGTTGTCCCGGGAGTGTCTTTATTTGACGAATTGGTTGAACACTTAAACGGTAACGGATTTGACTTTGAGAGGATAAATCCAAGTGTACCGTGTACAATCATCAATAAAGGTAACATAGTACCAGGAGTTTCCAAAGGAAGGAGGTGAGAATATGTACTAAGATTAGAGTGGATTAAATCATAGGGATTTTCACATCTTTTGTCTGTAGATTCAGGTTTGCGTTTGGTTGATTTGGACGTAATACAGGTTTCACACTGCAGTCTTTCGGAACTGCAGCGATAGTTGGATTGTCTGAGAGGTTGGTACATTTGAGGTAGAATAGTGAAGGATGTCCGAAGGCTTCATGCCACTGTTGGTAAGTCATATTGTTCGCCACCACTTCATCTTCCCGCACGACATATACTTGACCGTCAAGCTTTCCACTTATCACTTCTCTTTTATTCTCCCTGTATACAAACATATCTGCCCCTTTACTACACAAAGAAAAACATTCCCCAAAGAAACAATAGCGTGCCATGACAACAAGTTACTTAGACCTAACTTTAGAACCCAGAGAAGATGTTTTAGGAATACAGGTGCTACATGTCACGATTGCCTAAAAGAGCGCTAGGCAGGAAGGACAGAAAAGCAGAGTAAGCCTTGCGAGGCTTACGAGGATTTCGCACACATGACTACTTTAGAGTCATGTGGGTTTTGCGCATGACGCACATTTGTGAGTCATAAGGTTATTATGAGTTGATTTCGCACATATGACTACTTTAGAGTCATGTGGGTTTTGCGCATGACGCACACTTGTGAGTCATGAGGTTATTATGAGTTGATTTCGCACACATGACCACTTTAGAGTCATGTGGGTTTCGCGCATGACGCACACTTGTGAGTCATGAGGTTATTATTAGTGCAGATGACCTTCGCACTTAGAAGGTCATATGATGTATGAGTTTCACATGGCTGCGCACCTGCACAGCTATAAGGTTTAGGGTTGCGGGAAGAGGCCTATATAAGGACCCATAGGGGGACAGGTAGATAGCTCTTCATGCAACCATCATTGTTATTTCCTATCTATAACTTTATCAAATCAAACCTTCATTGCGCTCTCCCTCTAGCGACCTCTAGTTGAAGTTGACTGTCGGATTCTTCTATCCAGTGCTCGAGAAAACTATTGGACTTGGAGTAGTCGCAATAGTAGTGAGCAAGTGTCTTGATAGACTGAATCATATATCGTTGCCGGTTGCGCGATATAGATAGTCGAACCTTAACACTACATGACCATTTGAAGTTTTGGCCATGAGCTTGACAGTTGCTCAGCCACATGATTCTATTACCGAATCATCGTCTAACTTAACAGTCCCAGTACTTGGTTCAAAGTTTATAAGAAGGCCTAGGTTACTTGTCATGTGTGAGCTTGCGCCTTATTCTGTTACCCATTTGTGTGGGTAAGGAGTCTTTTGCATAACGAGGAGGGATGTGAATGTACTGACCGGTACAGATATTTCTTCTTTGCCGATCTTTGCTGAACTAAGAGTTTTCTTTTCCTTCTTCTTTTGGTTGTCGCCCTTGAGTTTATTACACTCGTTCCAGGTATGTCCCTCAGCGCGAGCATTGGGATAAGGCTTTTTGCAGTAGGTACATTCCTTGGATATGGCCACAGGTCTCCGTGGAGGTTACATTCCTTTTCCTTTGACTTTAGCGCTTTTATACGCTTTGTTGTCCTGAGGGCTAACCGAGGGTCTCATGTCCAACAACTTGTTGTAGACATAGTCGTAGGTAAGGTCCTCCTTGGTTTAGAGGTTGTCGACAATGTTACTTATAGACTCGGGAAGGGTGTGGAGAAGAACTGCTGCTTTGGCTTCGGGTGACTCAAATACCGATTTGAATACTAATGGTAGAGCATATCGGTCATCAGTAGAGGAGGAGGAGCAATGGTGTTGCATTCAATTCCAGACGGTATCATACTTCTTGATATGGTCTACAATAGGCGCAGAGGTATCGTACTTGGTATCGAGGACAGCGTTGTGTAATTCGAAGAAGGAGGTAGTGTTTTCTTTAGCAAATTTATCTTGGAACGCTTTCCAGATGGCAGGGGGAATTTTATGGGTTGCCAACAAAATATGCCATTGGGGGTCAATCGTTTCAAGGAAGTAGGCCGAGGTCCATTGGTATCGATCGCGTAATTCATCTATTCTCTCAGAGTTATTATTTCCATCTTCATCCTCTTCTTCCTCCAGTAGAGTTTCCTTTTCCGTTACTATGTCCCCGCAATTATATAAAGTGAGGACATATTCCGAGATATCTCCCCAGGTCCGGTAGTTATCAGGGCCAGTGAGCTTAGGGATGGAGCTCAATTTGTGACTGGGTGCTCAGCTATGTTTGGAGTTGCTGGCATAAGATCTGGGGTTTGGTGCAGGAGTTTCTGCAGGAGGAATGGTGGTTTCTGCCGTGGCCATTTAAGCACACCAAAGGCAAAGTGACTTTGGTTGCTAAGTACTTGTTCTTTGCTTTGCACTTGTAAGTGGTTGCAGCTAGAAAATTGCAATTTTCGTAAGACCTCACGTTTAGTGATTCAGGAAAACTCAGACTTTAGCATCGTGTGCCAAGACTTTTTCGTATCGATTTGCCAAGAATGGTTCGTTTCGCCAAGAATGTTTCGTTTCACGAACGATGGTTTGCTTAGACCGATGTTTCGTTTCATGTTTCGTTTCAAAAGATGTTTCATTTGGAGAGATGTTTCGTTTAAAAAGATGTTTCTTTTCGAAAGATGTTCACCTCGTGTGAAAATGTTTCGATGTTACAGGAGATTTATTCGGTGAAATAGGTTTCTTTCGTTTTTCGGAAGGAATTTGTTTCGTGGTGAAAGAGGATAGCATGTAAGAGTAAGTCATATAGCTAGGGATGTACCGGGCTCATAACCTGTTCAAATTATGTGTATTGACAAAATCTTATAGCATGAGTACGAAAATACAACACATTATTGAGAGTATACTGTGTGCACACTTGTGTGAGGAGTATTGTAGTATGAAGGTAGAATGGTAGTAGTTCTTGTCCTTAATTAACTAAAACAAAGTAGGCGGCAACAAGCTATTTATACAGGTGCGTGTCCTCCTTGTACTCAGTAACAAAATAGGAAAAACATGGTAAGAAACATAAGTGTGAACATGTTTGACCCTGAAGGGCTACTAAGGAAATCCCAATAAAATATGCGTAATTTGAAGTGGTGTGCATGAAATAAACGGAAAGATAACACATGATACAGGACCGGTAAAAGGTCACTATACATGGATAGATAACCAAGAAATCCGGCACATAACATAAGAAATACACAAAGTAATTCTCAAAAATTATCCTGAAATATAACCGAGAATATGATATACCCTAGCTGTAGTAATGTCCGTAGTTTCCCTGAGTAAACTTGAAATAACCAAGCAGAGACATAAACAATATTACCATAGGAAATATACATATGAAGCGAATTAAACAATTTCAACATAAACTACTAGAACACTTTCAGATTCCGCCAAATGAGCTTCTGTAAATGATACCCAAGGGTGTTACAAACCTATCCCTAGTCTGCCGGACAAGGCACACTCTCTTCTTTAACAGCAACAGGTAACGATACGTACCGCTCGTCTTCTCGCTTCTTCAGATCTCGTAGCCTTATGCCGCCTAGGGACGCTGAGTCCTTTCACTCCTAGCCCGTGCGACTGCTCTTTAGCGAAATGTTTCTCGAATCACCTTTCGGTCGGTGATATAAACGGATAGTCGTAATAAGAATAAAGTATTGAACTAATAGATAAAATATAACATAGGAAGTAACTTGAGTGGTTGCGTGAAGAGCTAGCTATCTGTGTCCGTGACCCCACTTATATAGGCGCTCTTCCCACAACCCTAACCCTGGTGACTTTACTATGAGTCACCTCTTTACTATGACTGCCATGTGAGTCATAGTATAACAAACGTCCTATGACTCACAATCCGAGTCATAGTATACAATCCCCATAGTATCCAATTTCCATAAAAGATCATGTGCGCTAATCGCGTCACATGCGTGAAACCCCTGACTCATACTTGTAGTCAGGTGCGAAAGTCATAACATCATATGACCTCACATTCGTGAGTCATGAAACAATAAATCAAATCAAACATCATAATCATAAATGATATCACAAATCGTGAGTCATGTGAAACATTCCGTATTGCTAAGTCACGATTTGTGACAATAGCTCCTCTCTCCCCGCAGCTTGAGTCCCATCAAGCTATTCACTAAGTTTCCTTACTTGGTTCCCAAATCTTCTCGCATCGCGACGGAACTTCCGGAAAATTTGTTCCGTTGTGCGTAACTGTCTCCTGACCATCTCCAATGTCAGGTCTGCCACCTCGATCGTTCGTTGTTGGTGCGCAATGGTGGCTTGTTGCGCTTCGAGTGTCTCCTCTTGGAGTCTGATCGTTCCTTGGGCTTCATCCAGTTGTATTTCCAAACCCGAAATCTTTCTTTGGAGGCACTCAATATCTGCCTGCATGTGTTGGCTTTCAGTATCGTTGTTACGGGTTTCCTCGCCCCTCTCCAACCGTCCCCTCCTGGGTTCCGTGCGCTGAGCATCCTTCCTGCTCAGTTCTTCTCTTTTACCCCACGTCTTGGGGTAGTATCCTGCCCGGATCTTCGCATCCCGGTGGGCTCGACAATTATCTCGGTAGCATTCCTCCCATCTCGTTTCTGCGTGTGGTTGTTTTGGCCAGTAACTGGCCCCTTCCTTGTCCTCTCTATTGACGTTGCAATGCTCGTCATAGCATGCCGTCCAGCTCATCGCGTTGTGTTCTGATGCCCTTTGCCGGTCCTCTACCATCGCATAGCCTGGGCTAGTTGGAGTGATTTCTCGCATTGGATCTCCCCAACCGTCGTTC
>QFET01014872.1:0-21786 GCA_003316355.1 Tuber calosporum
AACACAACAGCCTTGGGAGCTGGGATGTGTTTCTTTCCTTGTTTAATTCCTCTGCGGGCTTATCGCTCCCTCCTTCTGTTGTTTGTTTACAGGATCCCCCTGTTCACAGGGGCCGCCTTCCTACCTTTCTTGGGTTTTCTTCCTTTCACTCACCCGCTTTGTCCTCTGGTTCCCATAGGGTGGCTTTTTATGTTTCTGCTCCCTTGCTTAATTCCTGTATTATTCTTCCTGTGTTTTGTGGTAGGCGGGATATCATGGGCTTAGATTTTTTCCAGTGCACTACGGCCTTTGGGTTTTCCTTTCTTCGTTTTCGTATCTTGAATTCCTATAGTACCTGGTTTTCTCCTTCCTCTCCTCTTCGTACTGTTCCTCTATCTGTTGTGTTTCCCTCTGTTGATTTTCCTGTTTTAACCCTGTGAGATCTCAATATTCACCTTCCAGCTGCAAACCCCCTGCGTGATGTCTCTCATCATGAGCTTGCAGCCTCATCCCCGTATGCTGACAGGGCCTCTGCCTTGGGTTTTTCACTCATGAACACTCCTGGTGTTTTAACTCGCTTCCCTTTGGGTGGCTCTTCCCGCCCTAGTGTTATCGATCTTGCATTTGTTTCCCCTGCTCTTGCCCCTTATTTTCAACTATCGGATACTCACCTTCCCTCTACTTGTTCTGACCATGTTCCTATCTCAATCACCTTCGCTCACCCTTCAGCAGCCATTCGAGCTCCAGCCCCTAATTGGGCTTTGACAGAGTGGCCCGCGCTAGAGGAGCAGGTTAAGGTGTTTTCTGTTCCTAAGGCCCCCTCTCTCCCGACGGCCTCCTCCCTAAGTACCTGGTTCGACCGTCACTCTACCCGCCTCACTTCTTGCCTTAAAGAGCACACCCCCTTGTCCCGCCCCTCCCTCCACGCCAAACCCTGGTGGTCCCCTCTACTCCCTACTCTGCGATGCGAGTTCCACTCTGCCTCACGTATGGCTAGACACCCTGACTGCCTCCCCGGTACGCCAGACGCTGACCGCCTCTCTAAGCGTTGGTACTTTAAGGCGATTAAGGCTGCAAAGAGGGCCCAGTGGTCTGAACTCCTCATGTCAACCACTCCCCGCACCATTTGGACCACTAGAAGGCTGGCCCTTGGCCGCTCCACCCCTCGTTTCCCCTCCCTCCCAGGGGCCAATGCCCCTGAGGGTATGAACCAGGTCCTTCTTGACCATTTTTTCCCTCCTCGCCCTTTCACTTCCCTCCCCTCCATTTTGCGCCCATTCGGGGACTGCCCCCCCCTCATAACTGAGGAAGTGGCTTCCAACCTGGCTCGCTCATCCTCCTCCTCTGCCCCTGGCCCAGACACGATTCCTTATTCTGTCTAGAAGAAGGTACACGCTGTCAACCCTTTGATTCTCACTCATCTCCTCGGCCCCCTCCTGCAGTTTGGCTTCCACCCTCCTTCTCTAAAAAAGGCAAACGGGGTTATCCTTGATAAGCCCGGCAAAGACTCTTATGATTCTCCTTCTTCCTTTCGCATTATTGTTCTTCTTCAAACCCTGTCCAAGATCTTGGAAAGTGTTGTCGCCTCCCGCCTGGAGCCCATCGCCCGTGCCTTTGGGCTCCTGAGTCCTAACCAGTGTGGCTCTCTTCTTGGTCTTTCCTTCTTTGATGCCTGTGCTTCTTTGGTTCACACTGTCCGCTCCTTTCAATGTCCACGCCTCAAGGTCTCCACCCTCTTCCTTGATATTAAGGGTGGGTTTGACAATGTCGATTCATCTGTTTTGGCCGAGTCCCTCAAGAGAAAGGGGGTCAATCACTACCTGGTGGCCTGGGTCAGGTCATTCCTCACTGGTCGCACCTGCTCCTTGTTGTTTCAAGGTTCTTCAAGGACCTTTTCCCCTGTTTCTGTCGGCACCCCTCATGGGTCCCCTGTGTCTCCTTTGTTGTTTGTTATTTATATTTCTTCATTGTATTTTTCGGTCCCTAAGGGGCTTGTTCTTTCCTATATTAATAATTTTGCCAACACCGTGGCGTCTCCTTCTTATCGGGTCAATGTTCGCTCCCTACAGCTCATTTACTCCCGTCTGAAGCGTAGGGCCTCCATTCATCGTGTGTCCTTCTCAGTCCCCAAGACTGAGCTGATCCATTGGAGGACTCGGCTTCCGCGTGGGGCTTTTGACTTCTCTCCAATCGGTATTGATTCGCTTTTGTTCTCCCCGCAGTCCCAGGTCCGTTGGCTGGGCTACTGGTTTACCCCTTCTCTCCCCACTCACGCTCATTTTTCCCGACGCCTCTCTCTTGCCCAGGGTGCTTTTTCCACTGTTCAGAGGCTGTCACCCCCAGGGTCTGGACTCTGCCTCCATTTATGCCACAGGTTGGCCATCTCCCTGCTGTTACCTATCCTCCTCTCTGGAGCAGACCTTCTGATGCCCTCCCGCTCACTTTTGGACTGAATGGATGTCTTTTGGTGTTCTGTTCAGCGATGGATCACCAACTGTTTCCGATCCACTCCCACCCCGATCCTCTCCGCGGAAGCCTGCCTCCCCCCAGTTGCCTCTTTGGTCAGGCACCATCGCCGCCTGGCTGCCCTCCGGCTGGTGTCTTTCCCGCCCTCCGCCAGTCCTGCTGCAGCTCGCCTTCCTCCTGACTTTCCTTCGCTGCTACAGTTCTGTGCACCAGATTCATTCCGACACCTGTGTAGGCGTCTACCCGCCAATGTTATACCCCTGAGCTGGCGGACGTCTCCCCCTACTCCCCCGGTATGCACACACCTCCCAATTGATGCTCTGGCTCATCTCGCACTACCACTCTTGGGCTCGTTATCCTTTGCCCCCTTGATTAGGACGGATCTAGTATCCTTTACCCCCCCCCTGCCGCCTGCAACAGCCATGACCTCTGCCTACCGTGGTCTGCGCCGGAAGGCCCATGATTTCCTTATGGATGACTCGCTCAGGACCGCTCCTCCCCCTGATTATTATCGTTTCCCCAGGCGCCTTTTGCCACACCCATTATTGGGCTTTCTGAAGTTCATTGCCGGGCATGTGCATCAGATGCGCTCACACTATAGCTACCTTGCAGCCAATCCCTCCTGGTTTTCCGTTGGCCTTCCCACGCTCTGCCCCCGTTGTGGGGAGGAGGATGAGACTTTCAGCCACGCTATCCTACGCAGTCCCTCAACGGCCCCTGAACGGTCACGCCACCTCCTAGGTGTCACCAACATTAACCCTGAGGCCCCTCTCTGGTCCTCGCCACCGCACCTTCTTGCCCTCGGTCGCTTTATCCGCGAGACGAGCACAGCCTTCCTCCCCCTTATGCCTGCCCCTGGGCGCCGCTCCCCCTCCCCAATGATCTTCCCCTCTTCCCCTGCCTCCTCCGTGGCCCCTCTTCTTCTTTCTTCCTCTTCGCCTCGGCCACTTTAGCTTATATTTTCATTGGCTTGGGTCTGCCTGGGTGTTTGTGGTTGTGTTTCCTTTTGTGTTACAAGTTGGCCATCGGGTCTTGGTTTGTTTCATTTACTTTCTGATTGACCGTATGTGGTGACGTGTCTTGTGCAAGGCACTACTCGGAGCTTTGGGAGTGTTCTTTCCTTTGTTTGTTTGTTTTGGATTTAAGGTTTGCTTTACGCCATATCTCACGATGCATGCGAGTTCTTGTACCTTAACAAGCAATACATGATATAAGAAAAAAAAAAAAAAAAATAACTCAGTTAGCTAGCTCTTCACGCAACCACCTAAGTTACTTCCTATGTTATACTTTTACTATTAGTTCCAATCAACCCTTTATTCTTACGACTATCCGTTTATATCACCGACCGAAAGGTGATTCATGAAACGTATCGCTAAGGAGCAGTCGCACGGGCTAAGAGTGAAAGGACTCAGCGTTCCCTAGGCAACATAAGGCTACGAGACCTTAAGAAAGGTAAGACGAGTGGTACGTATCGTTACATGTTGCAGTTGAAGAAGATAGTGTGCCTTGTCCGGCAGACTAAGGATAGGTTTGTGACGTTTGGTTGCGTCTTTTGCGACACTTAACGAATAAAAGACGGATTCACCTACAGATACAGAAGTACCAGACTTCAACGATCCACAGACTTTCTTAGGATTACAAGCAGACCTAAGATAAGCATTAAGCGAGATATCGCGAGAAGGATCCCCCAGACCTCTAAGCCCGGTCACCCCGGAACCAAGATCAAGATCAGGGTCAGTAAGCTCGGGGGCATCCCCAATACACAGAATGGCGGGAGTAGCAGGACCAGCGGATACGATAACTCTCACAAGAGAACAACTCCAGGAATTGATCAGAACAGTTCTGGATAATCGACAGGAACATACTGTGCGGAGGCCAAAAATAAAAACCCCTAATACATTTACAGGAGACCTTACTAAACTGCGAGCATGGCTAGTCCAACTTGCAATGTACTACACAGCACTAGGATGGGGAGAAAATGAAGACAGATTAAAAGTGGACTTCGCCAAATCCCTACTGAGGGAATCAGCAGGCAAATGGATTACTCCATATGGGGAAGGAAAGTCCCCAGCCACATGGAATACCTGGGCAGAATTTCAAACCACTCTACGCATCCAATTCGGTTACGTTGATGCTAAGGAAACGGCAAGATATAAAATTGAAAAAATCAATCAAGGAAGCCAGAATGTGCCTGATTTCTGGAACGAGTTACGATTATTGGCGACAGAGGCAGAATACGAGAAGCAACCTTGGGGACGGCCATCCTGAGAGGCTTACACGAAGATATTCAGAACGCATGGGCCATGAGGGCTCAAGACTTCACAACGACGGAGGAAATGGCAGTATGAGCCATTAATCAGGAAAACCACTTGGACGTTATCAAACATGTACTAGGAAGGTCAAAGACCAAAACATACGACAACGCCAGAAACTACGACGGCACCTTCAAGACCTAACGACTACAGGAGTCTCGTGGAGATCCAATGGACCTAGATGCGACTAGGCGAAGACAAGCTCTTAACATATCAAAGACCGAATATTGCAGCAGAAGAAACAACAATCTGTGTATGGCATGTGCGAAGCCAGGACACATGATGAGAAACTGCACCAACCCAAAAAATGAGGAAGAATATCCGGCGAGGACAGTCAGTAGGGTTCAGAACCTATGATGGAAACCAAGAACTGCAATCCGCGAAATGGATCTCGAAAGCAAAAAGAATGAATAGGAAAAAGACGACTGTCCCCTGTAAGTGATGGTCTGAGGGACAAGGGGAAAAAGAGACCCATCGAGATACGAAACTTCAACTTGGCACTAAACAACACGGAATAACTGGAACACGACAACGACCATGTCATGGTAAAAATATGACTACATGGCAGAGACAAGATCGTTAGCATCAACGGAATGATCAACTTAGGAGCTACTGAGGACTTTATTGATAATGAGATATGCGAAAAGTACGGTATGCCTATGGCAAAGGCTAAACAACAACGAGAGATTTACCTGGCGGACGGCAAACTCAGCACGATGGGTCCTGTAACCCATACGACGACAGTACCTATGGACATCGGTAGGCATAGGGAAATGATTACCTTCCAAGTGGCAAATTTACAAAACCATGAAGCAGTTATTGGAATGCCATGGTTGAGAGAACACAGCCCTGCATTTGATTGTGGAAAGGAGACTATCACGTTTGATAGTGAGAGATGCACGACCTGGTGTTTAAAAGAGTCACCGAGGGTCTTTACAGTCCCAGAAGCGGAAGCCCTGGAGGAGAACTTAGATATGAAGTTCTCAACAGTTCAGGCAAAAACGGATAAACAGATCCTAGTCAAAAGGTTGACTAAAGAAGCAACAATGCCTACGAGAGGCTCACTGAGGGCGGCAGGACACGACCTGTGCGCTAGCGAAAAAGCAACGATACGAGCCTAAGGGCAAGAAGTCATCCGAACTGGAATAGCCATCGGATTACCACAGGGCACTAATGGGCGCATTGCACCACGAAGCGGGTTGGCAGTCAAGAACAGGTTTACAACCAACGCGGGTGTAATAGATGCGGATTATACAGGTGAACTGAAGGTAGTAATGGTGAACCTCAGGGACGAAGACTACACAGTCAACTCCGGTGACAGGATAGCACAACTGATATGCGAAAGATACCTGGACGGGGAATGCAAGGAAGTCAAAGTACTAGCAAAGACTGAACGAGAAGAGAAAGGATTTGGAAGTACAGACCTTAAGAGAGACCGGGACAGAAATGAATCAGAGCGTACCCGGGAAGAAACAAAAACAGACCAGAAACGAATAGAGATCTGCGAGATCTCGGCTCAAGCCTTTGGGAAGTTCTACAGAAGAGGAGAAATCACAGGCATTCTCATGTGGAACCAGGAGGACGGCCAATGCGATTTGAAGGCAATGAATGTCAGTACCAAGCTGGCTATTAAGGCCAAAAAGTACCAAGGAAAAGAACCCTTGGAACGGATGATACCAGAGGTATATCACCAATACCTGTGTCTCTTTGAAGAAAAAGAAAAGACCACATTACCGCCTTACAGAAAAGGAGTGGACCACGAGATTATCCTAGAAAAAGGAAAGACAATCTCAGCAAAGAGGTTATATCCACTAGGAGCGGCGGATCTCGAAGAATAGAGAAGCTATTTGAAACAGAAACTGGTCAGAGGATGGATACGAGACTCCTTCGCGGAAACAGGAGCACCCATCATTTTCGTCAAAAAGAAGGACGGAAAATTACGACTATGCGTGGATTACCGAGGACTTAATGAAGTCACAAAAAAGGATCGCTACCCACTGCCTCTCATCGGCGAAGCCTTGGATAGGCTAAATTGCGCTCAATACTTTACGAAACTGGATATTAAAGATGTATACAACAATGTGCGGATCAAAAAAGGAGACGAATGGAAAACTACATTCGCGACACGATACAGAAGGTATGAATACTTGGTAATGCCATTCGGCTTGAACAATGCACCGGCAACATTCCAGAGATGGATCAATCAAACGTTACACCGATTCTTGGACATATGCTGCATAGTAAATTTGGATGACGTACTGGTGTTCTCAGAGATAATGGAGCAACACCAGAATGACGTGGGAAAGATCCAGGAAGCAATTGGAAAATCCGGAATGAGAATCAAGCCAACTAAGTATGAATTCCACAAGACAGCAGTGGAATACTTAGGATTTATTAGAGACCAAGAAGGAGTCCGAATGGAGCCGGTCCACACGGCAGCCATATGGGAATGGGCGATCCCGAAGAACAATACCGATATCCAAAGATTTATTGGATTCTGCAACTTTTACTAAAGATTCATCGAGGGGTTTAGCAGTACAGCCAAACCTCTATACAATCTGACAAAGAAAAATGCAAAGTGGAAGTGAGGTACAGAAGAAAGCGAGGCCTTCGATACAAAGAGACAGAAAATAACTTCAGTACCCGTAGTCACCCATTACGATCCGGAGAGACCAATCATGATCGAAACCCATGCATCGAAGTATGTCTCTTCGGGGATCCTATCTCAACAGTGCGAAGACAAGAAATGGCAGCCGGTGGCATTCCGATCAAAGACAATGACGAATGCGGAATGCAACTACGATTTTCACGACAAAGAACTATTGGCAATAGTACAGGCACTCTAGGAATGGAGAAGATATGTGTTGGGAAGCTATCACAAGACAAAGATCCTCACTGATCATAAGAATTTGGTCCCTTTCACGACAACAAAAGATCTCAATGAACGACAGATCCGGTGGAGCGAGAAGTTAAGCCAATACAATATACAGATCGAATATCTGCCAGGAAAGGAAAGTGGCAAGCCAGACGCATTAACAAGGAGAAGTCAAGAACACCAGAAGAAGATGACGACAGGATCAAACAGAAACAAAGGATCCTATTACCACAAGAGAAATACTTTGTGAAGATAAGGATACAGGAAATGGATATGATTAGCTTTCCCGGAAAAGAGATGAGAAAGCTTAAGGAACAGAGTGGGAAGGACCCTCACATACAAGAGATAAGGAAAGCACTCGAACAAGGAACAAAAGAAATTCAGGATGTAGCCCAGGGGCTATGCCAATGGAAGGATGACTGCCTATAGTACCAGAACAAGATTTGGGTACCAGAAGAGGAGAAGATGAGGACGGAACTTAACAGAAAAAATCACTACATTCTGCAAGCAGGACATGGAGGGACGGCAAAGACCACGGAACTCATCAGTCGCAGTTACTACTGGCCCGGAATGCGGGAAACGATCAAAAAATATGTCAAGAACTGCGACATTTGTCAAAGAACGAAATCATCCCGACATGCTCCGTATGGTCAACTACACCCAAATGAAGGACCAGATAAGCCATGGAAATCGATAACGATGGATTTTATCACGGATTTACCAGAATCGGACGGATACTATGCAATCTTGGTGGTCATCGACAGACTAACAAAAATGAGTCATTTTATTGCATGCCGGAAGGATATGACAACAAAACAAATCGCGCAAACCTTTGGAAAAGAAATCTTTCGGCTACATGGATTGCCGCAATATATCATCAGCTATACGGGAACACTGTTCACCTCGGACCTATGGAAGGAGACAGCCCAGAGGTTGGGAATCGAAAGGAAACTGAGCACGGCTTACCACGCGCAAACGGAAGGACAGACCGAAAGAACCCATGCCATCCTGGAACAATATATGAGAGCATACGTCAATTATCAACAAGATAATGGGAACGAACTATTACCATTTGCGGAGTTTGCATACAATAACGGACAACAAGAAACAATTAAGACAACACCGTTCATTGCAAACTACGGAGAGCACCTGAAAAATAACGTAAGCGGTCATCTGATACCGGATCGGCAGATACCGGAGAACGAAATGAACCGATAGCATGACACCAGACGCGTGGAAATGGTAGCCGCACAACTTCGACAGAAAGAAAATTACGATCGACACAGAAAACCCGATCCGAATTTAAAATCAAGAGATATGGTATGATTCTTACCAAGGAATGTAAGGACCACAAGACCATGCAAGAAACTCGATTACAGAAAGATAGCACCTTCAAGATCTTCGCAAGAGTGTGGAACAGTGCATATTAGCTGGACTTTCCCCCATCGATGAGAATACACAACACCATCCACATCTCACTTCTCGAACCCTACCAAGACCAACGATTCCCATCACAGATCCACTTACCACCTCCACCAATCGAAATCGAAGGCGAAACTGAATACGAACTTGAAGCAATAGTCGATTCACCACTACATTACGGAAGACTGCAATATCGAGCGAAGTGGACAGGATATTCTCCTGATCACGATAAAGTTTTGTACCCAGCGGAAAACTTCGAACACGCAGAAAATGCAATCTAACACTTCCACGAATGATACCCAGATAAAACAAGGCTGGGAAGAAATCAAACAAGAAACAACCTACGACGGTTGGGAAGACCCAATGCGAGAAGTTACTCCAACTAGCCCAGGCTATGCGAGGGTAGAGGACAGGCAAAGGGCATCAGAACACAATGCGATGAGCTGGACGCTAAGCTATTACGAGCATTGCAACGTCCAAAGAGAAGATAAGGAAGGGGCCAGTTACTGGCCAAAACAACCACATGCAGAAACGAGATGGGAGGAGTGCTACCGAAATAATTGTCGAACCCACCGGGATGCGAAGATCCGGGCGGGATAGTACCCCACTGCGTGGGGTAAAAGAGAAGAACTGAGCAGGAAGGATGCTCAGCGCACAGAAGCCAGGATGGCACGGTTGGAGAGGGGCGAGGAAACCCGAAACAATGATACGGAAAGCCAACCCACGCAGGCAGATATTGAATGCCTCCAAAGAAAAATTTCGGTTTTAGAAATCCAACTAGATGAGGCCCAAGGAATGATCAGACTCCAGGAGGATACCCTCGAAGCGCAACAAGCCACCATTGCGCACCAAAAACAAACTGTCAAGGTGGGAGACCTGACATTGGAGATGGTCAGGAAACAGTTACGCACAACGGAAGTTCCATCGCGATGCGAGAAGGTTTGGAACCAAGTAATGAAACTTGTTGAATAGCTTGATGGGACACAAGCTGAGGGGAGAGAGGAGCTATTGTCACAAATCGTGACTTAGCAATATGGAGTATTTCACATGACTCACGATTTGTGCGATCATTTATGATTATGATGTTTGATTTGATTTATGTTTATGGTTTCATGACTCACAATTGTGAGGTCATATGATGTTATGACATTCGCACCTGACTACAAGTTTGAGTCAGGGGTTTCATGCATGTGACGCGATTAGCGCACATGACCTTTTATGGAAATTGGATACTATGGGGATTGTATACTATGACTCAAATCGTGAGTCATAGGATGTTTGTTATACTATGACTTACACGGCTGTCATAGTAAAGAGGTGACTCATAGTAAAGTCACCAGGGTTAGGGTTGTGGGAAGAGCGCCTATATAAGGAGGGTCATGGACAAAGATAGCTAGCTCTTCACGCAACCACCTAAGTTACTTCCTATGTTATACTTTTACTATTAGTTCCAATAAACGCTTTATTCTTACGACCATCCGTTTACATCACCGACCGAAAGGTGATTCAAAAATCCTGTCGCTAAGGAGCAGGCGCACAGGCTAGGAGTGAAAGGACTCTGCGTTCCCTAGGCGACATAAGGCTATCAGACCTCAAGAAAGGTAAGACGAGCGGTACGTATCGTTACCTGTTGCAGTTGAAGAAGATAGTGTGCCTTGTCCGGCAGACTAAGGATAGGTTAGTAACTCTAATATTCCTCTGGAAGGTCTGGGAGCCCATCAGGTAGGTCCTCTGGGCGTCACGGTCAAACGAGGTTTGTCCTGAAAATTATGTACTGTTAAACAGCTTATAGCCTAGGACCTATACTATTACTGAGGGAGGTTACAGGACTCTGAGGGAATTCTCTCTTATAACAGTTGACATAGTTATGGAACCTTTGGATATAGGTCATGCCCATTTAGCCAACACAGTAGTGTCACTCACCAGGGGAGCTCATCAATCACTAGACTAGCTGTCTATTCACCAAATTGACTAGGTGGACTACAATGCTTTCATAGATGGAACTGCCACAGGGCAACTGAGTTTCAATGACGAAAATGAGTCCCATGTCGACTTGATAGTATGCCCCTGTAATCTAGTTCAAAGTATCTCCAGAATCCTAAAGGCACTCTGAAAATACCACAAGGGTAGGGGGAGAAGCGTCGATGCATAGGTCTTGAATAGACAAGGTAAAAATTAATGTAACTAATAGTGTGACCATTCAACTAGTAGTATTAAAGATGGTAGTCTGTTGAGGCTTGTGAGTCTGAATCCTTAAGGGATTGCAGGCTGTTTAAATACAAAGGATTGTAGCTAGGAAAACTAAACAAATGCGCAAACATCTAGTCCAACAAACATGATAACAGAAGGCAGCATAACAAGGTAACCATATAGCGAAAACAGAGGGTTAAAAGCGACAGGATGATGCTAACAAAACAAGTAATTGAATCCGAAAAAGCAGGAACAAGAGTTCACTAATGCTATACAAATCCAGTAGGTATAGCAGGAGGATAGCGATACCCAAATGGGTAGAAGCAAGAAAGGGTAGTGATAAGCGAAACAAGGAAAGAAAAACCAGTTAGGAAATCATAACCAAGTAGGAAGGGACAACTAAATAGTAGCGCTTATAAGGTATAAACCCTAATAAGTAATAAAGAAGATTAAGTCTGTAGTAATAGTAGAAACATAGTAGGATTCCGTTACAAACTCCGTCTCCTTTACACACCTGGCGATTGAAATCTCAATACTACAAGAAATTATCAGCACTTTTGTTTCTACTCAACCTCCCCCCTTGGCCATGCTAGGGGGTGGGGATTTGTCTTAATGATTCACTCCTCCCTGGGCTCATTAGGGTCTACCCCTTTGAGTTTCCTCTCTCCTCTTCTACCATCTTTTTGATAGTTCCTCTCCTTTCCACGCTTTTCTTTTGCCGCACTTAGCTTTTAGCACTGCCTCGCTCAACATTTGCTCAGTCGGGAATTCCCTCAGACCTCCCTATACGGCTGGGAGACAGGGTTGCAGTAGTGGGAGATATACTACAGGCCTACAGTTGCTTTGGCACTCTGATGGTCGATTCCCCTACGATCACTTTGATGAGAACTGCCAAGATGGCTACACACACGATTCCGTTAGTCCTTCGGTCTACCCATCCTCCATCCTCACCTCCTGTCCGTTGATCGGCTAGCACCCTACTTCTCACCTAGATGGCACCTTACTGCACCCTCTAAGCTTGTACCTTACTACCACACCCAGTCTGACACTCCGTCCTCTGGCCTGAGCACTGAGCCCGGCAATAAGCTTGCCTCGCTCCTTTAGGTTCCTCTTCTGATGAGGCCCCTTTTCACCCTTGGTGCCGGGCTATATGCCCTCAGGAATGTCTTCCTACTTTGTGCCCTTGGCAGCTTCTTATGGGAGCTGGAACTACATGTGTCTGGTACCTAGGCCTTAGGTTTGACATCAGTCCTAGGTGTTGGGGTTTCTTTATTTTGTGTTGTCTTTTGTTGTATTTGGTTGGTTGACTGTTGAGGCTTGGAGTTGTTTTCAAGTTGTTTGGTTAGCTGTCTGGTTGTAATTACTGCATAGCGGCTTGTTAGCATAGTTTTTTACACTGGCTGGGTCAGGTTTCCCTCTCGGTTTTTACATAGCTTTCTGGGGTCAGGGCAGGGGAGGAGGTTTGTTTACTGGTATAGCATGTGCTGCAGTAGATTCTGTACCTTGAACATGAATAAAAACTGAATTACATAAATAAATAAAAATAGCAGGATTCCGTTACAGTCACTGACAAGTCTTCAATCTGAAAGGTTTTTCCCTCCTACATACATAAATGAGAAGTATTAGAAAAAACCAATAGGATTGGTGGACTCTACTTATCTGTGTGATCCACATCCATCAGAAGGTAACCCTGAGGAAGTCTTGCATTGATACACCCTGACTGGAGAAGGGTGCTCATTTATGGTCAGAGTAGGGATAGGTGTCGATGGTCTTAATAATTCTACTTAAATAAACGCTATTGGCAACCTACTCTGATAACCAACTATCATCACAAGAAGAACATAAATTGAGTATAGCTTCAGCTTAACGATATTAAGTTTTAATGCTTGATTCCTTACTTTTAGCTTTATCTTCTGGGAACTTTACTTTGAGTCTTTAGGGCAGTTGCAACCATATAATCCATCTTCCTACAGGGTGCCCCCGTTACAGGATCTATAGAATAACTATTTTTTTGGCAAACTATGGTTACTATCTATACAAAGAATAGATAAATGAATTTGAAGCTAAGAATCTTGGAGCAACTATGTATGCTCACTGGATGAATGGGATACATGAAAAGGCAATGGAATCACTAGAGACAGCCGGTGAATTGATGAACTAATACTATAACCACAAAGCTCATGGTGAGCCGGACTCCATAATGGGCATCTTAGTTATTGTAAATAGCAAGAATATACCTACCAAGTGACGGCGAATGAAGTTAGCGCCAAAGTTATCTGCCCAGTTCAAAATCTGTGTGCAACAAGGAGACCTATCCGACAAATTGCAAATATCTGAGTAATTGAAAAATCCATACAGTATTTCATGTATTGCTACTTGAGCCATACCGAGAATCAGTTCGACCTCTCAGAGAACAACCACCCGTGTGACTGAAAGCAGTTGCAGGTAACCTTGCATGGGTAGTGGAAAATATCTTTTTAAGTGAAATAATCTCTTAAAGGAGAAGATTGTGAGAATTTTCACGAAGGATCCCAGAACTACAATACTTTATTAAGTGGAACACATGTTCCGAAGAGGCATACACCTGGGAACCACTGGAGCAATTACTCTAGGCTCAAGTATTAGTACAAGAGTTTCATAGTGTAAATACAGAGATGCCAAGTTTGAGCTAAGTAATATCTATCTATAGTTTTTTTCTGCTTTGGCCAAGTTCTCGCAGGAGGTGTTTTAACCCTAACTGAAGGAATAGTAAGTGCAAGAATTGCTAGGAGACAAAGCCAGTTAAGGAGGAGTTGATATTACACATATGGGATATGGTACGAGACCTTCCGGTCTAAGGATGTGATGGTATATAGCACCAGTAGATAACTAGATTCATAATAACTCACTCTGGCATGAAGCAGGATCGTATCCTGACCTACTAAGCATAAGGGCAAGATAACTCAGTAACACATGCAATATGATGTATTACGTATTGTGCAATCTTGATTCACCAAATATATTTGCACCTAAGTGCATATATGGAAGAAATAAAGGCATCTAGAGTGATCCTATAATATTCTGTATGAAGTTTGTAATTTGGCAGTATCAACTTGAACTTAGTTAATTTGGCAAATAGATTGTAGCCTATCGAATGGTAGACCACTTGACATTGTCTGTAGAATATACAGTCCGTGGAACATTTGCTGTATTGGGGTCATATATCTTAAGGGTTAAACTATGTTCGGACAATTTATACCATGGCCAAAGGCTCTAACGATACTTCCATTATTTGGCTAACATAAATTCGAGGAAAAGTGTATAAATAGTTAGCTGTCCCATCAAGTTAAGAGATACGCTCTGGGCCCCCTATTTTCCTTCCACTTGATATTCTTGGCCCTTTTAGCCAATCAAAACTTCGGTTTTTTTGTTTGGCAATGGCCACATCATACCAAATCTTGCCCCTAGCTTATGCTTCTCTCTTTAGCGACAATGCCCTACACCATGTGTAACAGTGATGGCCACCGCTTCCCCTGGACCCTTCAGGTCAGCCTCGCGCACCCAGCACCGGACAGCCCATACTCAGTCGACTCCTCCCGCGCCAGTACCCTTGTACCCCTCCCTGACCAGCTGATCGCAACCCAAAACCTCCTGGATGCTATAGTCACCCAGTTTAGCCTCTCAAGAAAATCCTTCCCTGCGTTTAACAAGTCCCTCCTCCACAACCTTTCAGATGGGGAGGCTACCATCATTCCACTCCTATGCAACACCCTCTCCAGAATCAAGGAGGTGGTTAGCCGACTTGCAACACTGACCACACCCATGTATGACATCTCCTCCGCTATCTCCACCGCAGCTACTCTATCTACAACAGCCGCTCTTGTTATTGCAGCCCTCGAGGCCACAGTCAGAGACCTCTCCCTTCACGTCACGGCTGGAGCCACTGCCAGACAGCTCCCTGCACCCCCCCCAGTGCCTCCTCGCCCCACTCCTGCTCGACCTAGGTCTCTCCCCAACCCTGAACCCCAACCTGCACCGGAGGCAAATCAAGGCCATGACCCCCACCTCCCCTGCTATAACTCAGTTGAAAAAGAGTGGTATGGCAACCCCGTCGCAAATGCCGTCCGCCACCTACGCTCCAGGGAAGCTCCAGAGTACAGGCCTGGTAAATGCCCACCCCAAACTGAGTTTCGCTCACTACACTCATCCTCCAACACCCGACCCACCCGCACTCAGTCCCGCCTGGCCAATAAGTCTTGTACTGCAATCTCAGCAGGACTGTCCTCTGCACCAAGAACTAAAAGCAAAGTGAAGGAACCAGCCACGCCGGCATAAGTCGCATCGTCCAACGACACTAGCCCTCAATCTCGAGGACCTGCACCATTGTCCACTGCCAAGAGCAGATTCTTCGCCAGTCGCACCACACCCACACCATATGCAGAAGCCGACCTGATAGCAGCCAGCATCTACGACCTGATGGTTGCCGTCCTGAGCCAGGACAACTGCCCTTTTCCCCCTCCTTCTCCGCACATGACAATCCTAAAGGATCACTCATCCTCTTTGGCATTGACCCATACACAGCGTCCAATGCTTATTCACCCTACTATGAATGGATGATTAACCGTCTTAACCAAGCCTTTCCTGTAGACACAATTCTTACCACCCCTTCTGCCCCGCCCTAAATGAAGTCAAATTGGCCATCCATAGCCTACCTATAGCCTACCTCCCGGAGTATCAAGCCAACCTCTTCCCTGCCCTCTCTGAGTCAGTGTGCAATGCAACTGACTTGGTTATCTACTCAGTACGCTTCCTCCAAACTGATGCTAACATTCAGGCCACGAAGACCACTACCTCCGAAGTAGTCACTGCGGACCCTTGGTGAAGTCAACAGGCTTGGCTTCAGCATCCGTCTCTTCTCCTGTCTGTGCATAGTCGAAAAGGCCCACTCCTCAGGAAAGTTTATCCAATGCCAGAAGTGTTTGCTTTACGTCCACCCCTCCACCATGTGCAAAGCCACGACCTCTACTTGCCCCTTGATGCTCAGGCACATACATGAGCGGCTCACCGCTGCCCTAACCCAAAGTGCCCCAAGGGCAGGAATACCAGGTCTGTAGCTGGGTGTTGTCCCGCCTCCCCCCTGATGTATTCTAGTTGTGCAGGAGCCCACCCTGCTACTGACCATTCCTGCCCATCCCACCCCCTCCCTCCAACTGATGATAACGCCCCACTGAGCCTGAGGGTGTAGAAGGTCCGAATGACTTAATGGACCAGGATGCATGTACCCTACCTGACCCACCCAGCACTCTCTCCCCTACCTCTGCCGCCATAGATCTTACAACTCCCCTACAGCCAGTCCCACCAATGTGCACTCTAGCTGACCCTCGCCCCAAATCTGTTGCACTAGTCCCAACCTGGCTCTCTAGTTCTCCACTCCCACACAGCCCATTAGGCTTCCCCTGCCTATGAGTCCTACATTTGACCCCCTTCCCTGACGCATGTGTCAGACACTACCCTCACTCTGATTCAGCACAACTACCTTGGTAGCTGGAATATGTTTCTATCCTTATTCAATAGCATTAGGGCTATGCCCTCCCCTTCACACTTGGTCGCACTCCATGGTCCTCCGCTCTTTCAGAAGCGAGTACAAATATTTTACTCTTATAATGGTTTGTTGCCACCACATACCAACGGTGCCAAACCTAGGGTTGCCATTTGTACTCTCCTTGATTTCATGCTAGTTTTTGCACTGCTCGCGGTGTTTTTTGACCGGCTGGACTTTATGGCAATTGAAATTCACTCCCATTCAGGCCTGTTTAATTCAGCTCAACGGGTTTTTCCTGTCTACAATGCATACTCCACCTCTGGGCGCTCATCTCACCTCCTCCCAATCACCTTATAGTTTTTATTTATGGAACATGCATTCCCCACCTTGCTAGTTGGGGATCTGAACCTTCATCATCCTCCTTCTGACCCTCTACAGGTCCTTTCTAATACTAAATTTAATCTCTCTTCCCCATATTTTGACCTGGCCTCAGAGTTAGGCTTCTCACTTTTAAACATACTAGGTGTATTTACGAGGTTCCCCTTCGATGGTACATCCAGACCTAGAGTCTTAGACCTTGCCTTGGCTAATCCCTCGCTTGCCCCATGTGTTAGCTCATAGGGTGTCACACTCCCACTCACTGGCTTTGACTATGTCCCAATCACAATCACCCTCTCCACTCCCTTTCTACGCCAGCCTAACCTTACCCATAACTGGACCAAAACTGATTGGCACACTCTCTCACCTATTATCAAGTATCTATCAGTCCCACCACACCCCTCGCTCCTGACCTTAACCTCGCTCAGTGTTTGGTTCGACCGCCACCTGGGCACCCTCACTTCCCTCCTAGCCCTACACAGACCAAACAAGCGCCCTTGCTTCAGGTCAGAGCCATGGTAGACCGCGGAGCTATTACTGCTCCGACAAGCTTTCAACGATGAGGCAAGGATATCACACCTGTCCTCTTCAACAACCCTCTCTGACACTGCCCGTGCTTCCCACCTTGCATATTTCAGGCCATAAAAAAGCTAAAGGCATCACAATGGAACTTATTACTTGCCTCCTTGGACTCCAAGTCAGTGTGGTCTGCGCACCGGATCGGTAGCGGACACCCCCCTGCCCAGTTCCCCTCCTTTCCCAATACCACGACACCCGTCGAAGTCAACACCTCCCTTTTGCATCATTTCTTCATTCCAAAAAACCCCCTACCCTCGCCCTCCATCCTGTGACCTTTTGTGGATTTCCTGCCACTTCAGACACAGGAAGTCTGCCTTGCCCTTCGCAAGTCCGCCCACACCTCAGCCCCCGGGCCTGACCTAATCCTATATGGCATATGGAAGAGGATCAAGTATATCAACCCCACCTTCCTCACCTCCCTCCTAGGTCCCCGGCTGACCTATGGTTTCCACCCCGCCTCCCTCACAAAAGCCAACAATATTGTCCTCTCCAAGCCAGGCAAATCTGACTGCAACTTACACTCCTCATTACGAGTCATTGTCCTCCTAGAAACCGTCCCCAGGATTCTGGAAAGGATAATGGCAGCCCGACTATCACTTATGCCGCCCACTGTGGGCCACATCCACGCAAACCAATGCATCTCGCTTCCTGGACTAAGCATCTTTAAAGCATGCACTCCCCTCATACACGAAGTCTGCATACTACAGCATGCAGGCCTCAAGACCTCTACCATCTTCCTGGACATCAAAGGAGACTTTGATAATATTTCCTCTAGTTGTTTATGTCCCCTACTCTGCATCAAATGCATATCTCCTTTGATGGTTTCTTGGGTTGGTTCATTTTTGACTTACCGCATGTTCCACCTGATCTCCCTGGGGTGCACTATTATTTTCTTGCCTGTTCAAGTTGATGCCCCCTAGGCTCCCCAATCTTTCCTTGGTTATTTGTAATTTATATATCTTAATTGGACTAGTCTATCCCGAATGGAATTATCTATTCCTGTGTAGATGGTTTTACAGGTACTGTTAGCTCCGGGTCATACTAGAGGAACACACAGCTTCTTAAATATCACTACACCCGCCTTTAGCGGAAGGCCACCCCACTAGGGGTGTCCTTCTCTGTTCCCAGAACTGAAGTCATCCACTAACGTACACTAAGGGATCGATCTCCCTCCTGAATGGCTCCTGTATCTCTCGATGGGAGCCTCTTTCACCCTTGTTCCATAGTCCGATGGCTGGGATACTGGTTCTTACCTTCGATGCAAACCTCCACTCACTTCCTCTAGAGGTTAGCCCTTGGTCAAGTGGCCTTTGGTCTCCACAGGCAACTCTCTCCCCTGGGCATTGGCATAGTCCCCTACCTGAACCGCAGGCTAGCCATAGGCCTGCTCCAACCAATCCTCACATAGGGAGCTGACCTCCTCATCCACAACGCTGCCATGATGGAGAAAATTGAAGTCTTTTGGAGCAAGGTCCAACGCAGGGTAACCAACTGCTTCTCATCAACTCCAGTATCCATCCTACCCTGTGAGGCTTGCCTTCCCCCTCTCAACTTGCTCCTCCCCCATTGCCGCAGGATGGCAGCACTATGTCTTCCATGCTCCCCTCCCGAGATCAACCCAACTGCAGCCCCTCTGGCTCTATTATTTCTATCTTTCTCCAACTTTAAGGCAGGGGACTCTCCTCGCCCCCACCTTCGCGGCATTAGGGCCAACTATATCCCCCTCCAGTGGCACAAACAAAGGCCCTTTCCCGCCGTCCGCTCTCACCTCCCTATTGGTAGGTTGTCCCACCTCTTGATTAAGGTGACACAGGACAGCTTCAAACTCGCACAGATAAACTCCTACCTCCTACTAGGCATATTCTTTGCTCCGCCTCCTCCAATCTCACGTGCTGTCTCCAACAAGTTGATCCAGGAAGACTGCCGAAAGGACTACCTCGCTGATTGGACACTCTTCTCTACACCCCCCCCTTACTACCAGTATAAGTCGTCCCTCAGCCCGCATCCCATCATGGGCCTCCACCGCTTCACAGCTGGGAGGATACATCAGATGCATGCTGGCAAGAGTTATCTTGCAATGCAACTCTCAAAAAGCGAGGCCGATCATTCACTCACCTGTCTTTCCTGCGACTCAGAGGATGAAACCTTTGTGCATGCAGTTCTCCACTGCCCCTCCAAGTCCCTATAATGCCAGCTTTACCTTCCGAAGCTGTCCACGATGGGCCATGGCTCTCCACTTATGGGCCAACCTTTACATGATCCTAGGTCTCGCCTCATACATCCGCGCCACGCACCAGACCCACGAACCCACCATGCCTGCGGTTTTCTCTACCGTTGCCACATCCTCCTCCGACTATGACTCAGTCTGTGTGGTTTTTCTTTCGTGTAATATCTTTCCTTGCAGTTATGATTTCTTTTGATTTCCTTTCATTCTATAAATTTTGAATTAGTCGCAATTGTTGTGCCCAGTGACTGTATGGTCATCACTAGGGGAGAACTTGTCCAGTTATTTCGTTTATTTTGCACGTTAGGAAATAACGTTTCATTTATGCCATAGCTAGCCCTCCATGCAGGTTACTGTAGATTAACAGTAAATATATGAGATAATCAAAAAAAACAAAAGAAAAGAGCCTGCAGTTAAGGGCCTCAAAGGGGGTCTCTTCCACACTTCCTCCATCGTCTGATGGCTTAGATATTGGTTCTCACCCTTAATGGCAACCTCCACTAACTTTATCAAGAGGCTAGCCCTTGCGAATGGGGCTTTTGGTCTCCTAAGGCAACTCTCTCGTCCCGGCATCGTGATACTCCCGTACATATACCGCAGGCTGGCTATAGGCCTGCTCCTACCTATCCTCTCCTATAGGGCTGACCTCCTCATCCCCAACACTCACATTATAGGGAGGATGGCAGTCCTTTAAAGCAAGGTCCAACGATGGGTCACCAACTGTTTCTCATCAACTCCACTTTCCATCCTACCCTGTGAGGCTTGTATCCCCCCTCTCAACCAGCTCCTCCCCCATCGCCGCAGGATTGCCAGTCTACGGCTTGCCTGCTCCCCTCCAGAGATCAACCCGGCAGCAGCCTGGCTGCCTCTATTATTTCCATCTTTCTCCAACTTTAGTGTAGAGGACTCCTCCAGTACCCTCCTTCCCAGCCTTAAGGCCAACTATATCTCCCTCCGCAGGGACCAACCAAGGCACATTCCCGCTGTCCACTATCACACCCCATCAATGGGATGTGCTACCTCTTTGTCAAGGTGACACGGGACAGTTTCAAACTCCCCCAGATAAACTCCGACCTCCTACTAGGCACAGTACTTGTACCCCCTTCTCCAATCCCAGGTGCCGTCTCCTACAAACTGATCAAGTAAGACTGGAGAAAGGACCTCCTTGCTGATTGGGCACTCATGTGCCCACCCCCCCCTAACTACCTCTATAAGCTATTTCCCCACCCACATGCCTTCATGGCCCACGACCGCTCTACAGCCCAGTGAATACACCAGACACCTGCTTGTAAGAGTTATCTTACTGCGCAGCCCACATGGTGCGATGCCAATCACTCTCCCACCTGCCCTTCCTGCGACTCAGAGGATGAAACCTTTAAACATGCAATTCTCTACTGCTCCTCCAAGTCCCAAAAATGCCAAATTTACCTTCCGAAGCTGTTGACGATGGACCATGGCTCTCCACTTTGGCCTACCTGATCATGATCCTAGGTCTTACCTCATACATTCTCGTCACGCCCACGTACTTTCCACCCACTATGCCTGCAGCTTCCCATACCATTGCCTCATCCTCCTCCGGCTATGACTCACACTGAATGGCTTATCTTTCCTGCTATATCTTTACTTGTGGTTATGATTTCTTTTGATTTGATTTCATTCTATACTTTTTGAATTAGTCACTATTTTTGAGCACTGTGACGGTATGGTCATGATTAGGAAGGAACTTGTGCGTTTATTTCTTTTATTTTGCACGTTTCTAAATAACCTTTTATTTATGCCATAGTGTAACAGGCGCTAGCCTGTGTGAACGGATATACAATAGAGCCTAAGCGGTAGCCTG
>QFET01014873.1:0-16908 GCA_003316355.1 Tuber calosporum
CAAATGAACTAAGTTCAAGTAGATGTAGCTCTGTTGCCAACATCTTACAGAATACCAGTAGATCAGTCTGGATGGCCGTCTTTCCTGCATATATGCACTCAAGTGTATATGCATGCGGATTATCAAGAGTCATAGTCCTCCATACATTAGAGTCTAGATCTTTCACCGAGGCTGAGCAGCTCTGCTATAGACACTTACTTCTTGCCAGCGTGGGTTGTAGTCATATAGCAACCTCCCGGTTCTATATACTATCACATCAACTAATTTGTACCATTTCCCATATGTGTAACAACTATAACTTTTTTTAAATTTTTAATTTACACTGAACAATTATTTCATTATACATGTTATATGTGAATACAAACTTTAGCCACCATAAATAAAATCCTGTACCTACTATATACCAGGGAAATGCCATCTCGCATAGAACTGATTGCATATCTTCACTCTAAGAAAGACAAAGTCCAATCTTACCAAAGGAAGGGAAGGAGACCCCCAATAAGGCACCGGTAGGAAGATATAGGAAAAATCCTTCATGATTCAAATAAAAGAAAAATAATAATAATACAAACTAATGCAAGATATGTACTAGGTTACAAACTAAGTCATGATGTAACTCACCTCAGATTTCGTTGCTCGGCACCGTGTTTTAATTTCTGCACATGTAGGAAGGTGGACTCAATCGGTGGACACAATAACAGTTTGCAAAAACACTCAGGTCCCTGTTAAGATACCAACCCATTAGTATATAGAAAACTGTAGAAACTAGACTGGGCAATATCAGTGGCTACTCTAGCAGGAAGAAGAGATTGCCCCACGGGCAATACTGTAACAATAGAGAGGATGGAAGGTTTTAAGATACAAGCTAACCCAACTAAGCTGGGAGAGAGTAGAGAACGGAGAAACCGACAATGGTGGCAGCAATGGTGGAAACCCACCATCCGATCTATCCTATTATCCTGAAAATCGTGGTCTATTCTTGACCGGTGTTGAATTCGATCGTCCATCACACACATTTGGCAACGCGGTTCCCCTGTAACTTGGATGGCAACTACTGATTCAGGGAGTTCCGGGCTGGTCTGAGCGGCGAGTGGTCTTGCATGATCTGATATTGAATTCTTGCGCTTTTTCATCATTATTTATTTATCTATCAAATGCGAGGCGCCATCTACGTGGTACAGGCTCAATTGGTACTGATGTTGGAAGGTCGACAACGATGTTTTTTTCCCGCAGCGCAAGCTCTAACACACCATCCAACCAATCAATCTCTGCGCCGGCGGCTACGGCTACTAACTCAACCTTTGCACCTAAGAAGAAAAACCCTGATGGTACCCTATCGGCGCTAATGGCGATTCTTCCCTGGTGGACATTAGAAAGCCAGGATAGCATCCTAGTTGGGCGCCCATAACAGCGTAATTGTTCCACGCAAGAAGTATCCAAAAGATATGAGTCGCGAGTTTTGTGATAACCACGGATTTTTTGATTTTTTTTTGCCATATACTTTGCGAATCCCTGTTTTAGGATACTTCTTGCCTGGGGCAAGTAGTGCTAACCAAAGGAGTGGGTGTAAGGGACACAGTTCAAAGTCCCTGCAGGCGGGCTATCGGTTCCCCTGGCTCGTGATGGTATATCGGTACTCTCCCGTGCCCGTAAATTATCTGATAAGCTCGAGTTTGCGACAAACTGAAGTGGGGTTTGGTCCTAGAACTCTGCTCTTTAGATTGTCTGGATTTCGTGCGTCGGTTCCCTGCTCTGTAGTTAGCCGATCCGTAGCTCTCTCCCCCATGTCACTAAGACTTCATGGAAGTTGGGCATCTGTAGTACTAGAAGGTCACGGGGACTCAGATTTGGCTATAGCGAGAGGGCAAAGGCCAGCAAGTGGGAAACTGAGGTGAAGAGAACCTGTCAAGCTTATGTGGAAGAACTGTAATCCACTGGTTAATGATAGTTAAGGGCATGTTTGGCACATTATCGAGGGGAAAGTTGCTATAGAATGCAGTTTGGGCCCAGCTTCTGGAGCATCTGGCTATATTTTTTCTCAGTACAGTAGTTTCTCCCACGAGCTAACCAAAAGGCCACACCAGGTGTCCTAATAACATAGCGGTTCGGCACTGTTGGACCCGGACCAGCTCAAGGACACTATTTTCATTAATGTCTTAGATAAGGGATCTTAGGTTCTGGGGGTCAAAAATAGGGTTGCATACTGGTTCGAGTTCATTGGAAGAAATTATTTCCTTGAATTGACCAAGGACAAGGCGGGTGTCACGAATCGCTCAACATATCTTGAACAAGCACAAAATATAGGTTAGAGGAGTTCAAGGATGGTTTGGGAGGAACGGAAACATCAAGAATAACACATCTACAAAAGAGACAGAAGAAAGTGACCAAGTGAGAATAATTCGACGAGATATCGTACAATGCAGGATATAGGGGATACCTCCTGCCCTCCTTCCATACCCAAATCCCCAATAGGAAAGCATGGAATATGGCTCGTTGATTGAAGAAAGAAGATATATATATATATTATATATATCATATATAAATTTTTTTTAAAAAAAAAACTTTTTCAATAACCCTAAGGGGGAGCACAGAAATTTTTATATATACAGCTCCGAAGGCCCGCCGGGATATCCTGAGCTCAAAAATGCCGCTATTTGAGCCCGGAATCATGCCACAAGGGAACGGGTGGCAACCAGTACAACATGGAATAAGGAGATTGGGGGAGAAAGGAAGGAAAAGACATGATACATAGAAACACCTCAGCTATTCGTATGGCTTTCATCACCATCCACCGCTGCCCCCTCCACCTTGCTCGCCCCTTCTGCGTCTCTTAGACTCATCCTTCCTCCCGTTGTCATTCTCACGGCCATGTTTTCGCTCTCTATCCCTTCCATCGCGCCTTTCGCGCTCCTTATCACGGTCTCTATCTCTATCTCTATCCCTGCCACTACTACTTCCGCCAATTGCGGGAGCCACGCCACTTGCCCTACGTGATTCTCTGTCCCGGTCGCGCTCACGCTCAGCAAGATGGCGGTCACGTTCCCTTGGATCTCGGGCTTCGCGATCGCGGTCTCTGTCTTGCTGCCCACGATCACGATCTAGTCCCCTATCACGGTCCACTCCGACTCGCTCGCGGCCACGGTCCCGTTCTGCCTGACGCTCACGCTCTCGTTCGCGCTCCCGGTCCCCGTCGCGGGGAACCCGATCTCTCTCGCGTTCTCTATCCCTATCTCTATCTCCTCTATCCCGTTCACGCTCCCTGTCTCCCCTATCCCGTCCATGGCGGCCACTGCGACTTCCATGATCTGAGGCAGGTCTGTCTCTATCACGTTCCCGGTCTCGGTCTTCCACAGACCCTCCTGAAACCGAGGTTGGTCTTCCTGGCTCAGGTCCAGCGAGGCTGCCTCTATGAGTGGAATCACCCTGAGAACTATTGCCGTTACCACCTCGTCGAGTAGCGTCGCTTGTGGTTACTGGTAAAGCGTTTCTGCTGTTATCCCGCCCAGGGGTACCGCTTGCACCCCCAACACGCCTTGATGCTCTACCTTTGATGGAGCTACCCTGTGTAGCGTCAGCCCCCCCGGACGCTTGGCCAATGATATTCTGCATAGTCATCATCATGCGGCGCCGGTGGTGATGGGCATCATCCCCTCTGTCACTCCTAGAAGGCCCTGTAGGTGGCGAGCCTTGCTTGACCGGCGGTGGTGGATTTGATGTGGTGGGCGATGGAGCAGCCGGAGAAACGACGCCAGGAATTGGATTCGCGCGGGGACCTGAAGGCGGACCAGGAGCCGCAACGGGAATTGACATAGTCGATGCCCCTTGGATGACTTGTCGGCGGCTTGGGTGGACAGATGAAGACTGTTGGGATTGAGTAACTGGGGGTTGTGGTTGCGGTTGTGGCGGTTGCGTTGGCGGTAGTGACGGTAGTGACTGGGGATTTTGGACGACATTCCTTAGTCTATCTGGGTGTATTCCAGCAGTATCGCTTCCATTAGTTGAAACTCCTGTGTTGTCTGTGGGTTTTTGAGTTTCAACTTTGTCTACCGAAGCCACAACGGGCGGTGGCTTACTTTCTAGACCTGGAGACGGCAACGGGGTTGGTACGCCAGGCGGGTTATTTGGTGGAATCCGCTGTGTCCCTGTGGTGGTGGTGAGAGGCAAGGACGCAACCCTATTCATATTGCTTCTGGGCCCCACTGGTGCAATACGATCCCGTGGGCCCTTGGGGATGATATCGGGTGGGTTAAGCCTCCCATGATTGGGGTCCTGGTGCATAACTGGTGGAGCATGTCGGGTTTCGCGGAAATCACTGAGCGGTGGGCCCGACGGCCCTCTTGGTGGAGCCCCAGTAAGCAGGTCGCGGTCTTTTGGGGTTGGTGGGCCCTCTTGACGATTTCTTCTCTCCCTCTCACGTTCGACATCTGCACGTGGGGCAGCAGGTGGCCGTTGAGAGTGAGCATCCTCCTGGGGCGCTTGCTGCCTAGGGAGGTTTTGATCGGAAGCCCTCCGATCTAATGCTCGGCGGTCGGGATCGGGACGATCGATCTCTATCTGGTGGACCTGTAAATCAGAGCGATCGTGTCGACGAGATCGATCGTCCGTTCTGTCTGGCCTTCTCCTGTCGACATCTGATGATTGGCTTCTGGAGTCTGTTCTGACAGGGTTCGGCTGAGGCGGCTGGGCGGACCTATTGGGCAACGGTTCCATTCGGATATCTGGATCCTTCCTCTCTCCAGTCCTCGGAACTCGATCATCACTTCTAAGGGGTAGTGCTGGCCTTTGAAAGTTGTCTTCTCTCGCCCTTCCTCTATCGCTGTCACGTCGATGCTGATCCCTGCTTTCCCTTCTAGGGGAGAGAGGGCGTCTGTCCCCTAATCGATCCGATGGTCTGTCTGGCAACCTCTCGGCGATAGGTCTGCCAGCTGTGCCCCGAACTTCTACTGACCGCGGGGGATCTCTTATATCCCTGGCCCTATCGTGGGGCTGCTGAACCGGAGGTCTGTCCGGCAATTGGTGTTGGGGCAACGGCCTATTAGGCTGGGGTGGGGGCCCCCTATTGACCTGGTTTAGATTCCGTGACATGTCTTGGCTAGGCCGAGGATTTAGTGGCTCGTCCCTCCTTGGTGTCCCCGCTCTTGAAGGCTCATTAGATTGTTGACTTTGTTGGAGCCTGGGTGGATCCCTAGAGGGCTGACGCCGTAGCAGAGGGGGGGGCGCAGCAGGTCGCTGAGGGAGATTCGGAAGGCGTTTAATCTCCTTGCTCCCTTTGCTGTCATCGATTTCCCCATCTTCCTTCTCCGCGTCGGGTTTGGATGGTAGAGCGTTATTGGTAGCAAGTGCAGGGGGGCCACTGAAAAAAAAAATGAAGAGTGATGATTAGCTTTGGTTGCCATCAGAGGGTAGTTCGACTGATATACTTAGTGACAGTGGCCGGAGAAGCGGCATTAAGTTGGGCTGAGGCATTATTGGCATCTATGGGCAGTTGCTGGGTAGGCGTTGGGGTGGACGTGGGCGCTGGGCTGGGTTGCTTACTTCCTGAAACCACTGGCGTCAGTGCTTCGGTCAAGGATCCCTATCAGTTTATTATCACGTAGTTAGAACATAATCTATAATTTTTCGGGGAAACCGAAACTAAAGATCACCTTTTGAAACGCTGCAACGAGCACCCAATCCTTCTCTCTGTGCTTGAGAAGCCCTAAAAGTGTCGCGGACGCAATTTTCAGATCCTCCCTCTTCTCGTGCTTTCCAAGCTCCTCTACCTTTTCAAGTACTGTGCGACCGATCCAGTCCAAGGAAGGAAAAAATTTATAAATATGCTTTAGAACAATGACAGTGTTCCGGATGTGCATGTACTCCTTAGAACAAAGACAGTTCTTGATAGCACTGTGAATGGTTTTATGCCACTTATAGAGGAGCTTTCGGAAGTCCTCCCAATCCATCGGGGCGCCTCGAAAAGCGAAACCATTCAAATTCTTCCCATTGTTATGGGCTTCTCGCTCGTAGTGTGCTTTATCTGCATGCCATGCATGAAGGTCCGATAGCACCTCCTTCAGAAACTTGCCTAGATTTTCGGCTTCTTGTTGTGTGCAGGTAAATATGGTCTTCCCCATATGTTTACCGAATATAGCATCAAAGATTCCAACTGTGTGAAATTTCGGGGGCACCAGTTTGTGCAGCTCTTTGATAAGCTTTGAGCAGAAGATGGCGTCGTTCGGGCTTAAAACAATCCGGGGCATCAGACAATACTGAACTATGGCGTTGGTAACCTCCCGTGGGTCAGAGAATTCGTTAAACCAGTGATCCTTTTCAAGCTGGAGCCGTTTCTTGATCAAGCTATTATGGCATATGTGTGTCTTAACTTCCTCACTCAACTTGGCAGTGGACCCCAAAAGCTCGTAGCTACGTGGCGATCTCTTATCCGGTAAAGCCGCAATTTCATCTTGCAGACTAGCGCTAGCGTTCTTATAAGTAGCCATAGGCACATAAACATCATATAGTGACAGATGCCAGAATGTAGCATAAAATGCCAAGGAGCCAGGCCACTCAGACACAGGTAAGACCGGTCGGAGCTCATCCATAATGTTCTTCAACACAGGATTCCACGGTGTCCTCTCCGGGGCGATAGCGGTACTTTCGTCCTGAGTTCCTCCCATATCGACATCCTCACTGCCATCTGCTGACTGAATTCGCTGTATCTTTATATTTATAGCGCTCCTTGCAATCCACCACGCAATATCCGGCTTCAACCCAAAGTCCCGACAAAGCCGCCCCACGGTAGGGACCATTCCTTCGTACTTTTCCGCTGGCAGAGCGGTCTGCAATAGCTCGGAATATTGTCCAAATACCACGTGGATCTGATCAAACAAGTTACCAAGAACTTTCAATGGCGCCGTTTCAGGGCCTTGATAGAGGCAATTCTGCCTTGCTTGGGCTATGAGAATGAGAAGTTGTATGGCTAGTCCGGATCTCATCAACGTATCAGCAAGAGCCTTTATTGTGCGCGGAGAATCTTCGGCCTTGGAGTCACGAAACTGTCCGAGGATAAGGCTACGGATATAGGGTCCACCAGCAAGGCCTCGGTGTTGGCTATCAGTCAAATTTATGTCTGGATCGATTCCGGTCATCGATTGAATTATCTCTTGCAGGACTCCTAATCCTGACCAGGTATTCTGCTTTAGCTGGCGCGCAATATATTCGAGTACTGGTGCTGGGTCCATCTGCCTGTAATAGCGGGTATAGATCTGGCCGCAAAATTGCCCAAGTGCTTCAAGGTGATTAGTTCACGATGCAAAGAAGTTTCCAGGGAGAATAAGGAAGCATACATTTAAGCCATCGGCTAGTCAACATCCCATCTGCTTGCACACTCTGCTTCCCAGCCGTACTCATGCTTCGAAAGTGTTAGGACCTCTCCAAAGTGGAATGGAGTAGTTACCTACCTAAAAAGCACACAGAACCCAATTGCATCAAATGCCAACGGCGTGAAGTACTTTGCTCCACCCACAACACACTCAATCAAGTTATCATAGGTCTCAACTTGACTCAGAAGAACCTGCATGACCGTGACTGGCGAGCTAACAGCCACCTTGGCAAGACTGAGAGAAATCGGCTTGATGGTAATTAGGGACAGCCTCTTCAAAAGATCTTTAGTTTCCTTTTCCGTTTTCGATGTTTTTAACTTGAGGTCCGGGATCCTCATTTTTTCTCTAGAAATCCATTCACCGTAGATCGAATATCTGGTCTCCGTTGGGAAATGATTGATCATTCCCCATACCTCGTTCACTATACCTTGATTTCCCTCTGTGAAACTGACGGCGGGCACGATAATAGACCTAGAAAGGTTAATCCACCTGCCTCTATCCTCCTGTGTGCAATTTGGGTTTTCCAGTACACTCCGCCCAATCCTACAAACCATAGACATTAACATGGGATCTCTCCCGATCCTGAGGCCAAAAAGCTTTCCTAGAGTCTCTATTAGAATCACCACATCTGTAGCATCTCTACAGGTTGGTACCCCATCTTTCCAGTCTTCCCAGAAGAACCGATAATCAATATCAATGCCCCGCAAGTTGAGATTGCTAACAGTGAACGTAACCATTTGCTTCCGCTTCAATGGGGTTTTCATCTCAACCACTCCCCCAGGCAAAGGTGTTGCAACCTTCGCAATTCCCATATCTGCATATCGAGGTCTCAGGGGTGCATATACCGCCTCGATAGACCGGATCAGGACCCTGGAAAGAGCATCTGCAATGTCCTTCTCGAGCCCGGTGAGGAAAGGGTATTTTCCGAGAATAAACATGGCCTCGGGGAGCGCACCGAGAGCCAAGAGATGCTTGAGAAGGGCAACTTTCTGGTTCCAGTTTTCTCGTTTTTCTGGTTCCTTTGGCTTTAGCTCCTCAGGCTTCTTCTCCTCTGTCGGTGCGGGGGCAGAAAGTTTTGTTCGAGGCGGGTTCGGCAATGTGTCATCGTGGAGACTGCCCGCCATAGCGAGCGCATTGGGTTTCACCGCCTTTAGCTCATCTGTCATCTTTTTCAGCCAAGCTGTCCGCAACTCCAGCATCTCTGCGTCTCCCCTTGGAGACAAATGCGGGTAGAGGTCAGCCAAATCAACAAAGCCAATCTTGATAAGTAGAGCGCTGAGCACAACCAAATTCTCTGGCAAGTTGTCCAGAGCGTCATCGCTCTGGTAGTACCGGAATTTGAACCCGAGCAATTGCGCAGCGACCTTATTCCCACCTGCTCCCCGGGACCCTTCCTTATACTCGAAGAACTTAACTATCCCCTCCTTCTTCAGTGCTTCAAAGAATTCACCATCCACGATCAATTTTTTCCGCTCTTTCTCAGCTTTGAGTTCTTCCCGACCCTTGCCAGTATTACTGAATTCGTCTTCGGAAGAAGAGGCGAGATGTTTTGGCCACCATGCACTCTCTCTCAACAGCCTGACGAAGAAACGCGCGTTCGATACAACGGTGCTAGCGGCGGTGTCGAGGAGCACATCTAGGACCCTTGCAGGATCCAACTCGAAAGCGCCGACCAACCCCTTTACTCTCTCGCCGGTCCGGCCAACCACTTCCAGAGGAAATTGTGAATACGAGGCTGTGAAAAATTCGGTGATGAGTTTTGAATAACCTTCGCTCTCTTCTCGGAGAAGGTTATATTTGCGTTGTTTATAGATGAGACTCGTCGTAACCTTAATGGCCTTTTTGGGAAATTGAGACGTAACTAGACCCAGTGCCGATAAGGTCGAGGGTTCTAAATGCAAAGCGAATAACTCAGTCGGAATGGGAGAGGGAGAAAGTGCCTCTAAAAGCTTCGGCAGGTTTTCTGGAGTTGGAGCATTCGAATCCTCGAAGGTCGCAACGGTTGAAAGGAATAAGTCTTGGAGATCGATTCCCGAGTCGGCGTCCTTGGGGAAGATGTTGATGATGTTGATGACAAACTTGGAAGAATCGTGAACAGAAATCCTCCCCTCAAGGGTCGCCTTGACAAGTTCCTGTAATATGATACAAACCTCATCAACATCTTCACTAACAATCGACGTGCCCAATGCGGCCTGAACCCGTTCAGCACCTTCAGATTGCCAAGCACGGAGGTTTGCATCGGACAAGAACTCCCAGTAATAAAAGTCTCCAGGGGTGCCGGGATCAGTAGGGGTGCTAGTCATCGCACTTTCGTCAGTTGCTGCAGCCGTGTCTTCGGGGCGGCGGCGGTTATGAGGTGGTTGTTGTGATGTCAGCTGGTGTTGTGGTTGTTGCTGCAAGTGTTGAGATTGCTGCGATGTTGAACTCTGGCGGCCGCGTCTACCGGAACGGTTTCCACCAGCCCCACCTCCAGAATTTCGCGGAGGATAGCTATCAGCAGGGCGATTAGGAGTATATGGGGAAGTGCGCAGCGCAGTATTGCTTGGTGAGGAAGGATGTTTTCGCTTGCGATCACGGCCGTTAACACGACTCTCGGGCATGATTAAATAGCGGGATGAATTAAGGGCTCAAAAGAGCCAAAGAGAGTGAAAAAACTATTAAAAAAGGGGAAATTTGAAGAGAAAAAGAAGGAAGGTATAAGGAAGGAGGCTCCCAGAGGGAAGTGAAACGTCGTTAAATCGTGGGCCGATGTGACAAACGCTGGTTGACTAAGAAACGTCCAATTTCCGATGAATGGGAAAGTGGCGGGGAAACCGGTGGTGAGAGGGTGAGGGAGGAAAACGACGATCGGGATTTGTAAGGATAGGTTAATTATTTCGAGGAAAGAGACCGGCCAGACGCGTGTGGGTTCAAAGAAAGTTGAGATGTAGCCGTCTGTGCCGTGGTGGTGGTGGTGGTGGTGGTGGTGGTGGTGGTGGGACTGGTGGTGAAGGGGACGAAGGTCTTGTCTCCTGCAGCAGGCACAGCAACCAAAGTACAGTCCCGTGTTTGTTCGCGGGGGAGTAATAAAGAGGGTTTGGGGGAATAGAAAAGAAGCAGAGTATTGGGGGGGGGGGTCCCTCCTGAATGAAGAGAAGAAGGCCAGGGCGAATCAAGGGCAAAGACAGAAAGAGCCTCCTTTCCTTTGACCTTCTCTCGTTTCGTTCCGAGATGGAATTGTTTTTTCTTCTGGGAAACGAAACGATGGTGGGCGGAAGTGATGAAACCCTGCCTTACAGCTTCGCTTATGTCATCTAGGCCTGCCAAGGAATTGTGTCAAAAATATCCAGTGTGATACTGTACCGGTATGATTCAGTGCCGTCAAGTGATGACACCACCATGTTGTGCACAAAAATATCAATCCCCGTCTTTCGGGGTGCTGGTGCTGGTATTGAGATACTGACTCGAGCGCTACATTTTCCTCATACCGTACTGGAACAACTTGGACACAGAAATTTATGCCAGCTCACTGGACTATAACACCCATCGAATCTGGATCGGGAAATATCCTGCGGCCTGATTCACTGCCATTCCTGGGCCTCCTGCCGCTGACACCTGAGGACGTATTCGGGTGTAGAGTACAGCACCGCACCGAGGAAACAAAACCACAGGCCCAGAAGCCATGGATCTCCCCCAAGTTACGCTAGACAAAGAGCGAGTTATAGAAATGATCGAGCCCCGGTCTGCGGTGTGTTCGACAGCCTCGGAAGGAACTGGGCTTGATCGTTATTAGGGTGAGGCGGTTTCTTCTGAATTTCACACTCAGAAGTACCCCAAACTCCGGGTCCGGGTCTCCTCCACAAGTTTCAAACCTTTCAATAACTATGGTTTACTGAGATGCCGAACACCTCTACGATTTCCAAAACTCTAGGATTAGTCAAAACTTCCTGAACGTGAAATACATCCCAAAAACCAGGTATGATAATAGATCCCGGTTCTTACCATGACACTAGTTTCCTACAAATAAAGTGGGCTGGCAGGCCAATTTCCAATATACTTGCTACAGAAGAAGCGATGTATGTACAATACCGTTGATGTGACATCGCACAGGGAAGTGAGCCTACTTCAAGCTTTTGGGCATAAAACATGCCTCAAGGTTGATGGATGGATGTATGCGCCTCAAGAAAAGCACCTCTACGAAGCGCGCCTAGTGCCTTAGTGAAGAGTTCCGATCCTCAATTTGTATCAATCTTCTAAGTCCTAGTATAGCGGGGTCTACAGTTGGGTTGTAGGCCATCGCGGCATCAAGGATTTTTGACGATGGGTTAGGGTTGGAGGATGGACTTTATCTCCAGCTCCCGATATATAATATCACACGGACGAGATGATCTGCTGAAAACAAAGCCATCTTTATCCGGGTATAATTCTACTGTGTCCCACCATTGTAAGTTATCCTGTTCTTCAAATACCACAATTGACATTCGAGTGGCAAACAAGGTAGCCATGGCTTCAGGGAAATACAGATGCCTAGATATAATGCAGTAGCAAAGGCCGCCACACATTTGGTCTACCCCTCTATAGGCATGTTTCCTCCGTTAATCCCTTTGGCATCGGATTTTGTTATTGGGAGCTCGATTTCCCATCACTTGCAACTAGTTCAGCAGGTCATGTTGCAAACCCTTGAATAATTAATCTGCGTTCGAGTGATTTCGAGAGAGAGAGAGACTGAAGAAGTTAATTTTCTATCGATGAGGGTCAAGACCCGCTACTTGCCCAGCGAAATAGCGATATATAGCAATATGAAATAAATCAAAGCAAGCAGTATGGAAAACAGAAGGTGATAGATGGGGAGAATGTTGTGCATTCAGCCAATCGACCAAACTATGACACGAGAGAGAAAGTGAGCAAGGCAAGTGAACTCGGACAGCTTTAAACCGAGACCGAAGAATATAGACAACTCTCTCTACCCGAAAACGCAGAAAGTGCTATTTCAACAAGTCACAGCCTTATCTCTCGAGCAACTTCTAGAGTAAGGTCAAGGAAAAGGTTTGATTATCCCTCCATAAATCCTCAATAGCAGCTATTGTTATCTCTTGCAGATGGTAAGATACAATTCGAGCACTTCCCCGAAACCTGCCATCCCTGCAGTCAGCAAAGGCCCGAACAATCTCTTTTATTGCAGAGCCAAAAAATTATACACTCTAGGCTTTCGTTTACAATAAGCCCCAGAACCAGGGAGAAACTCGTGGTTCTGCTCTGAATCAGTTAAGCCTGCAACTGTTCAGTACGTGGAGAGCTTCGGGCCCAATCCCTACAAATATCAAACTACCTCATCGCTATTAGTATTAGAACAAGGGTGACTCCCCAGGGCCAGAAAGACCACCGACGGTTGCTACGGGATTGGTTCCGTGAGACCTGATAATCGCTATAAAGGCTCTAATAGGTAGTTCTCACATAGCTCTTGATTTGTGCCAACAACGAAGGGCAAGTAGTCCTCATAGAATTAACAGATCAAATCGAGAAGACCCGGCAGCATATCCTTACGATAATCTCCACAGGGTATTTTTTAACCATCCTCGAGGATAACTAGTCCAAAGCCCTGCGCAAAGAGGAACCTCGCAGTTCGACCCAATCTCTTCAGAAGAGTCATTGCGCCAGATACTAAAATCAGCTTCCCGTCTCAGAATAGGTGAACCAAGAGCTTACCCAATAATTCCGCGGCGATTAGTATCGCTACTATGATACAACTCCCCCTACCATTCAAGTTCGATCCAACTATCGGCATTCTCAAGCCACCAGCCACCATATCATACCCCGAGTGAGAAATTGTGGAAAGATACCCTCAACCCTAGGACCTGACAAACAAAGATCGCGCCACAAGGACTTCAGAAATTTAATGAGAGAAATAAAACAATCCCGCCTTTCAAGTTCTTCCAAGTTGGAAAAAGAGAACCCTAAAATACTCAAAAAGTATATTCCTTTGTCCCGAACTCTTAAATACAAGGCCAACCCAGCGCAACTAAATCCTCACCATGGTGCTCTATCACTGCTACTCGACCGCGCAACCAAAAACATGTCAAGGAAAGGTAAAGAATGGACCTGGTACCACCGGGGTGGGAACAAGAACGTCCGGTACTTTGAAGTGTGGTGCAATTATTGCCTCCTGCACGCCAAAGCCGCGATAATAAGGGAGAACCCTGGGCTGGCTGTGGCACCTGGGGATGACAATGGGGAAAAGGAATTACTCGAACTTGGTATGTGTTTTTTTTCCCCCTCTCCTTGTTTCGTTCACACGCTCTCCCATAGCTAAATCCTGACATACGAGAATATTCCCTCTATAGCTAAAAAACGAGTGACATCCTTCGCCGGCCGCAAAGAAACAATGCTGAACCACCTCATCGATCTACAGAAATGCCAACACGCACCGCCTGAGATCCGCCATCAGGCTCATCTCGAAAAGTTCGAGTGGAAGCAACGACTTCGTGCCGGCAGTTCTCGAGATCATTCTATGTCGCCGTCAAGGTTACAGACGCAGTCCCCTTCTGCCGATTATTCTCCCCCTCATCCTCATCCTCTACCGCCACCTCCACCACTACCTCCTCCCCCGCCACCGCTACACCCACAGCATCACATGCACCCTCCTCTCCCGCTGGGGTTAGGTATTGACGATGATCTCGAGGTATCATTTACCCGGGACGACGAGGAGATTTTTCACCTGCAGGTTGCCAGAGCGACGGCTTCCGCGGGGTTGTCGGATCGGTGGATCGAAGACCCAGAGGTCGTCGAGTTGTTTAGGCTTTTGCGGGGGGACGTTTCGCTTCCGAGCGCCGGCCACATTAGGAGGTTGAGGGACTTGCTTGGGTGGGGGTGATGACCTATCTAGAGATTATAGTTTTCTCAGGTTTTTTTTTTCCCTTTCTTTCCCTCCTCCCCCCTGTACTTCATAGACGTAGCGGTGCCCAGTTATAGCAGTTAGCCTTAAATAATCAACTCCCTTTCTCAGACCTCTTCCCCCCCCCCCAGGTGTGTTTCTCAATTTGTGTTTCCCGGTTAGTTCAGGGCAGCAAGAGTGGCAATTTATAGTTGTTTGGTAAGAAATTATGCGGAGATAAGAAAGTCAAGAAAGCTGGCTTCGAACCATAACAAGTGAGGGTCCTCACCCATACTCAAGTGTCTCAACACCAGCCCATTGAGCTTAGTAAATATAGCATACAACTGCAAACTAGATGGGATCTCGTATGAATAACAACACTCTCCAGAAGCTGATAATCGAGTGATATCCTGTGAACTTGGCTGTATTTTCCGTGGATGAAATCAATTGATCAGCCTTCTTAAGGTTTATTCCACCGATGTCCACAGGAAACGCACTGCGATAGCTGCTTTGAATCACGGCCCGGGGGTTAGACGGATCTTAAAGGAGATGAAGACATCACCAGCACATTGTCTAAAAGAGAGCAAAAGCAACAGATCAAGAAAAAGGAGAAAAAACATGACTACGGTATTCTAAAGAGAGCAAGCAAGCAGCGACAGTAAACCAACACAAAAGCGAGGAGAATACTACGTGCTAGGAGTCCACAGCGCATGCACCCGTACCAAGGGTATGCAACATCCCACAGTGAAAGACCCCAAATCCAGACAGTTCCAATCCCACCCTCTAATAGTACCCCTTTCTGGATATGCGATCTGGAGAAGGGCAATGCACCGCAAGGAGTCAAAAATTCGCCATCTCGGACATTACGTTCTATCAAAATTAATTAATTCCGTTTTTGCTCGCAGGTACATTCTCATCATGTGAAATACTGCCAGTCAAAGTTTTAAGGATTGAGCTACTTCGTAAGGATCGGAATTCGTACGGGCCCTAAGAGAAAGGGATAATAGGCATTTGAGTAGGGATGCATGGCCTATCATACAGCAAGGAACAAATTCTCACAGCAACATGATTTACAGTAAGAGAAAAACGGGTGTCAAGGTCCAGCCAGGGCTGTGGTTCAGCATCCACAGATCCAGCTTCTCAAACATTGCAGGACACATTCCAGTGAGGGGGCGGGATTGATTACCCGCTGTTGTAAAGAGAAGCTAAAGAAAGCCTGCTATCCCAACGAGTACTGTATCATACAATATATGGCGAGGGCAAAAAAAACTGAGCAAGTTCCGCCAGGGGTTATGATTCTCGGAGCGGAGGGGGGAGTGGGTGGGTGCTTTGGGCGCAGAAGGACATAGTGCCAAACGTCCCAATCAGATAATTTATGTATGATAGCCGCAGAGGGTCATTGTATCTCTCTTCCACCCTTGCCACCTGAGCCCCGCGGCGGAAGTGGCACAGTAGTCAATCCGTAAGGAACCATTCGCTGATAAACCAACATAATAATATATAATAGATTATTATATATATACAGCAACACCGAAAACTCCGCTGATCTTTAGCTAAACTACTTACCCAGCTATGATAGCCCACACCACATTTCCTCTGCTAATCGCACCTCTCCCTTTCCCCCACACCAATACGGACAATCCGATCCTACCTTACTGGACCACAGAAATATTTTCTAATCCATAACACACACACACTATTTCCAAACACCAATACATCAACATTATTGTACTGGGAGCTCCGACTACCCTCTCCACCCAATACAGCCGAAGGCATTGCAAAGGCATTATACAGCGCCAAGGGGTCCACCCCACCCCACCCCAGGACGGTCTCGCCATTGCGCTTTCAATTCTCGACAACTGCGCAGATACTTGCACCATGATACCCTTGAAAAACACCAAGGTTGCCAAAAGGCATTTACGCAGGTAATTTTTTTTTTTCATGAAGCCAGGGGCTGTTGTTGTTTCAAGTGCTAAGTAATGAAATATGGGCTTCGGTATGTGAACTCCACTGTAGAGGATTCATTATTGATATCATATTGTCCATACCTTCCACTCATGATGGGATAAAATCCTCCAATCGCAGCAGATCCGAATCAACCTCAGTCTGCACCAGTCGTAGGGGTTCATGATTAGTGCCTTGGACTGAGCTACCTTATTACACCCATGGCGCCCATCAAACAAGTTTACTCGTAAATGACGACACTTCCGAAGGGAGGAAGGATACGGACACGTCTCTCCTTACCCAGCAGGTATAAAAGATTTGACCACTCTTAAACTTCCCAGTTATCACGTGGGGGCAATAGCACAATACAGGAGGTTTCAAACTGAGAAAAACGAAATCCACATTTTTTTTTTCTATCCTATGATATATACCAGAAATAATCCCCAGCCTGCCCGGCCTTGCCCCGATTCGCATACGGCAGCACCAAACACAAATCCTCGAGTGATATCTAATGAGAATTATCATCAAAGTTTCTCGATTGGCACTTCAATTAGGGTAAAAGACCAAGCACTCGTACAGTACAGTACTGCAGGCGCTTACGGAAAGGCAGTGTGGATGACGCATAAATACCCTTTTTCGGGTTCCTGTGATTCGCCCTAAGCGCCCGCGCTTGGACATGATCGACGGCGGTGGATGCACAAAGTTGCACATCACAACAAAAAGTCGGAGATCGAGCTAAGGAGATGCGGTGGA
>QFET01014874.1:0-16812 GCA_003316355.1 Tuber calosporum
TCACAAATCGTGAGTCATGTGAAACATTCCCTATTGCTAAGTCACGATTTGTGACAATCAAATACAGTTTGCACTTAGGTTTCTTGCTATATTTTTCCTAGATTTATCTCACTTTTATGGAGGATCCACTTTTGTATAAATACAGTAGTTACCATCTTCCTTCCTCCGATAGAATAAGAACAAGAACTCCTACTAACTTCTCTCATATGTACCATCCCTATCTATGAGTACAATCCAAACCTCTTCATACCTGAGTAGAATTTTCTATATAGCAGTAATGATTGTTCTACCACATTTCACATTTTTGAACATAATACACTTCTGCTTCAAAGATTGTTAGTATATAGTTTAATAACATATCAGGGGTATGGGGGAGGCTGATGGCAACACAGTTGGAACAGACTAGGGTTTTGAGAATGCTCTTATCTTATCAAAGATCATAAGAGCACTTCATAAACCAGAAGTAGATCCCCTACTACAGCTTTTTGGAAAGCAGTAAGTAGCAGGCAATCCTGATTTTGATGCTTAGGTTGCAGCTTGGACTCTGCAACTACTGAAACTTCGCTGGCTCAATTTCCTGGGGCACTTATCCTGAGCGCCTGATAGCTCCTTAACAATTTGTTGCTTGATACACCTTTCGGTCCTATCTTTGCTTTGTAGTTTTATCCAATTTTTTTGTTGCATACAACCACTTCTAGATTCATAATTAACTTGAGGTTGTATTTACTTTGAATGATATTTGATAAATGTTTTATTATAACCTTTTATATAATTTTCTAGTTTACCTTTATTTTCACCAAGCTGACTTGATGTTTAATACCCTTGATTATCATCTCAGATAATAATCTTTTTTGTTATTGAACCAGGTTTCTTTGCTTCAGCTATTCCTTCAACTTATTCAAAAATAGCTTATACTCAGCTTACTGTGGATTCTTTTTATGCATTCAGTGCTCGATGTAGTTGGATCTCTGCTTTCTCAACTTCTACATCCTTCTACATCTTTCCTGCTTTTGACTATCTCTCATCCTTCAGAAGCATACACAATTCTGCCTTTTTATACTTGCCTTTGACTTGGTACTTAACACCTTGCAGTTCTTGCCTTTTCTACTCTCTGTGTATCTTATAACAGTTTCATTGCTAATGTACAAGACAATGCCTCTACCAATCCACCTGGAAGAACTTTCTTCAATGTATGTTAAGATTTTAGTAATAAATCAATAACATCTCTCTGCAATTCATCTCCAGCTCTCTTGATGCTCGAGATTGTAACACGATTAGCAGAAGAGCTTTTGTTTGCTTTAATTGTTGGTTGCCTAACTGAAGTGGTTGCCTTATATAACTTGCAAAATAACTTTTCAGAATTGTAGGTCATGTGCTAGGAGGAATGCAATACTAACAACATAGTTGATAACTTAAATGACTATTCTCTAATGAATTGTATTTTTTCTAAAAAATTAACATTTATCAAAATCTTCAAAACCAGTATGATACAAGTACTTACTTCAGCTGCCCCTGCATGATAATACTTATAATGTAACTAGTATTAATAATTGTAGTTAAGATTGACAAGGGTAAAGAAACTGGAAGGGCTAATAAAGAGTTCTTTGGTCTTATGATTACCTTTATGTATCGCTTGATACTTGCTATATTTTATATTGAGTTTCATATATCAGGTTGTTACCAGTGTTTTGTCAGTAGTTTCAAGTATCATTTGGTGGTTAATATATTTTATATTGGTTTTCATACATCAGGTTGTTTCCTAATATATTTTATATTTGGTTTCAAGTATTCGTTCTATACTGGAAATGTTTATATCATATTTCAAGCAAAATTTAGGCCCATTAATTAATTGTTTATGGATAAGTCTAAGGATAAGCTAGCAAGTATATTTAAAGACTGCGATCCTCTTGTGCTTAAAGGAAATAGACTTTGACAAACAGAGGTTTCCAAATACTTGATTGATCAGTTACTTCTTTTTAGTTAGTATGAAACTACATCAAGTAAGTCTAAAACTTAGTGAAACTAGGACTATAGCAATTGTTTCAATAGGAGAAATGGTACAAAATTATATCAAATAATAGTATATAGAACTGGGAGGTTACTATATGACTACAACCCATGCTGGCAAGAAGCAGTATCTATAGGAGAGCTGCTCAGCCTCAATGTAAGATCTAGATTCTACATAAAGAGTATTAAGACTCTTGATTATCCGAATACATCTGCACCTGAGTCTATACCTGAAAGATAGATGGCTATCCAGATTGATCAACTAGTATTGCTCAAGATGTTTCTAAATGGACTACATCAGTTTGAACTTAGTTTATTTAGTAAATAAATCTAGGGTTATCTACCAGTAGAGTGCTTGATACCCTTAGAATAATGAAAGTTAGGGAGATCATTTGACCAAGAGGGGCATATATCTTCAGGGTCCAATGGTGTTTGTACTGGCTAGGACCATGACCAAGGTGTCAAAGGATACTTCATATATATTGCTAAAAAGGGAACTGGGAAAAGTGAATAAAGAGCTAGCTGTTTCAGATTGTTAAGTGATCATCAAGAAACAGAGAAGAGACCTTAGCAATATAATTAGTTAACAAGTTTACAAGTACTTATGAACCTTAATCTTTATCTTCTATAACTAAGTTTTGCTAACAGGTCTCCACACTTGTTGATAAGTGCACAGTTTAAACAATTTAACAGTACCAAGTTGGCTACCCTGTAACAGTAATTAACAGCTATTTAACTACCTTCTTGAGATTTCCAGTAACTACTGTTCCCTTGAAGTCTAAACAGTTTGCAAACTGAATTGGTTATCAATATACCCTATCAAGTTACAACTACAGTAGTCATTCCTGATCGATCCCTAGGCAGCATTATATATAAGGTTGAAATAGGATTATATATAATGGTTGAAGGAGATGGCTAGTATATGGTGGGAAAATGAAAACAATAATCTGATACCAGTTACGGTAGATGAAAAACTACTTAGTATAATGTAATTCCAATACATCAAAATTAACAAGTCGATAAGTGCCTGCTTATTGTTTGGAGGAAAATCAGTTGTAATATTCTTCACACTCTAAGATAAGAATGTCATTATTATACCTACTATCTGATGTTCCAACCTTGTAATTATCTACTATGAGAGTTGTTATATACCTGGGTTCTTAACTGATGATGTCAGGAATAATAAACATTGGTGGAAAAAGTATACTATCATACTAAGCCTGATCATTTCACAAAGATTAACTAAATTCAGATTTATTGAGGAAGGTATATATGACTGTTAGTCCAAATCTTGAGTAATTATCTACTGGTTTCTACAAATACTGATATGGAACCCAGTCTTATCAAAGTTATAAGTATTACAATACTAATTACTATATAGTAAAATATGTAATTGTTACCAATTAAAAGGAAGTAGAATCATTAGTTAGCAAGATCCGTAAAGGGCCTGATTGGAAAGATATCCAGAGTAATCTGAATATCAATACTATTGTTAATAATGTTACACATATAGGATATGGTACTATACTTTCGAGTCTAAAGATGTGATGGTATATAGCGCCGGGAGGTGACTATATTGACTACAACCCACACTAGCAAGAAGTAGGATCGTATCCAGAACTACTCAGCCTCAGTGAAAGATGATAGAGTAATATATCCAAGCGGATCTATTATGTATTCTGCATTCTTGATAATCCGAATGCATCTGCACATGAGTGCATATATGCAGGAAAGAAGGCCATCCAGACTATTCACCTGGTATTCTGTATGATGTTCGCAAATGGGCAGCATCAACTTCAACTTAGTTCATTTGGCAAAGATATCGAAGGCTATCCACTGGTGGAGTGCTTGAAACACTCGTAGCAATAGATAGTCCAGGGGATCATTTGTTGTAGTGGGGTCATACATCTTCAGGGTCAAATGGTGTTCACACTGTTTAGACCATGGCCGAAGTTTACATGATACTTCTTTTATATGGCCAACCTAAGGACTGGGAAAAGTGCCTAAATAGTTAGCAGTCCACCGTAGTTAGGGGATCATCAAGCAAGGGAGAAGAGACCTTAACAATCTAACAAGTTATAAAGCCTTCAAGAATACTTTTATCTTTTATCGTACTTTTACCGAGCTTTCCTGACAGTTCTACGAATTTCTTGATACGAGCATGGCCTAGTCAATTCAACAGTACCCAATTGGCTACCCCGTAACAGATAACAAATATAACTAAAATAAGAGAACAGGAACTATGTTATAGAGATATTCCGAATGCTATACATGGTAAGTATCAGGAAAAACTTGGTAAAGCTTGTACTGGTATTGAGCAGTACTATGACAAGACCGCACTGAGTCAATAGAATAATTGGATGCAGTTAAACTCTCAGTTGGAAAATTTCTGTAACAACTGTTGGTCTATTACTTACTTGCAAGTAGTATGTGCCCTGAGCAAGCAAGTATATGTGACAAGAGATAATATATCATAGTAAATGTTACTTTATGACTATAATGGAAGAGTATCAAGCAAGCCAGTTTGGTATTATAGGTTATCACTTTATACTTCAATTTATTAGTAATGCTTGCATGTCTTTCTTTGGCTAGTATTGGCAATTAGGCAAGCACAAACTTATTCCTCTCATATCAAATCTTTAGACAACAAGACTACTATCACCACCCATTCATAAACAACTTAGTAAAGAATCTTTCCATCATAAGTTACCAGAGGGTGTGAATTTAAAATTGTGCGAGTTTCGATATATTTCAGAAACGGAATTTAGTAACTCTGTGACAACCTGGGCTTGCTATAGTGCAACAAAGACAAAGGAATAGTTTATAACTATTAGTATCAAGACTGGAAATTAGGTGTTATTACCTCCTTAATTCTTCTCTCAAGCTTTGTATCCTAAGTTTATGATAGCTAATCCTTCAATTCTCCTTCTCTTACATGGTTTTACAAATATGGAAGCTGAGTTCCAAGTTGCAAGCTATAAATTTCTTGTGTCTTGTAAAGGATAATGGTGATTATTGTATAATGTTTTAAATGCTACCTCGAACTATCGAGTGAATAATACTATTTATGATACTAATCCATCTACTAGTAAATAATAGCTAGTTATTAGTAAATAGCTAGCACAGTATCATACAAAGTAGTGACAGTGTAGGGAGTTTTTCAAAGCTACAAATTCTCTAGCAAAGTCTTATAACCAGGATGCTAAATATTTTTCCTTTCAATTTCACCAAATAATTATGATACTAAAGCTACCACTGAAAACTAGAATAGTAGTATTTCTTCGCACCTTTTAAGATGTAATACTATGATATCATCAATGAGAATAAGACATGCATAAACACACATCCTACATATATACAAAAGCTTAAAATGGTAAGGGTCTTAATTAAGTAGTGTCTCTTATCTATGACTATCTTCTATCTAGAAGCTAGTTCAAGCCTGACTTATTCTAATGAGCTAATAATTGTAGCACTCAGAATAATAATTAATGTATAACAGTATATTTTTACTGGGTTGTCCAACTAGGGATAGTTGATAGCATCCAACAATTCTTTCAAAAAAAATTCATATAAGGAATTGTGAAAAGAGGGGATTTAAAACTATCAGGCTCAAAGCATCCAAATGTAATCTCTGGAAACCAGTAGACTATAGTCATGCTGTTGCAACAGGCACTCTTGCATGGACAATTGAGTCTACCAATCTCATTCACAATATTCATCACAACTTCTTCTTTAATATGGAAAGGTTCTTAGCTCCAATCTTTTAACTTTTAAACAGTATTGAAGAATTTAAGTTCTTTCTATTGAGAAAACAACTCTCAGGGGTTGTAATAGCAAAGAAGTTATCTCTTGATGATTGAGAAAAGTTTATTCAAATTTAAAGTAGTGTTACAGTTGAAATACTTATACCCTGTTTGGCAACCATATATTATAAAATACTCAAATATTTCATTAAAATAACTTGTAAGCTCAAATAAAAATAATGTAGTATTTTCATAAATAATAATTTTTGACAAGACTACATTTACTATTATATTTCCTTAATCAGCAAGATGTCCTATGATTTATGTTATAACCTATACAATTTGAGTATTATTTTCCTGTATTAAGTCTTATATATACAAGCAAATTGTGATTTATTTTATCCTCACAGCCAGTACCTAATTTAGATGAACCTTTTGATTGAACAATATAGTGTCCTTTTTGAAACAAGAGCAGCAAAGTTATTCCTCAATCGTCTTTCTCTGTAACTGTTAAGATCAATTATGATCGATGCTGATTCTTAGTTGAACAGTTTGAATTGGAAAGAATTGGCCTTGTTTGATTTTAGAAATATAAATATAATATATTTACCTATGAAAAATCCTAAATACAATCAAAAGAAATTATATTATCTAACAATATAAGCTAAAAAATTAATTGATTTTTATATTTGGATATATTTATAACAGGAAATACTATCGTAAATAATTGAGCAGTCTTTTGTGAATAATACTAAAGTATTTTTGGCATACTGAACGCTAGGCCAAACTAAAATAAAAATACTATCAAAAATATGCCATAAACGGGAAATAATATAGTATTTCAGACATGCTGAACAGGGCCTTACTCATATTAGGCAACAGAGATTTAGGTCTATTAGATTGAAACCAGAACTAATATATGTTCTGTGGAACAAGTATGATACATATGCTCTGAAATATATTATATCAACCTGTCTTTATTCAGAGCCTGCTACTGATGTGATTTAATAAGTACATTCTATTAAAGTAGGTAGAAGGAAACTGAGAAAACTAACTTAAATAATATAATAGGAACTAGGCATTGAAACAAAGAGGATAAATATCAAGGGTTAAAGATTGGATAGTTTTAAGCTATATAAACAATCATGAATTTCTAGAAGAGGAATATAGTACAAATAGTATCAATCAACAACAAAGATAAAGCCGATCTTTGAGTTCTAAGAATAAAAATCCTCCAATCATCATGTAAAAATATAAAATTTAAGTTTTATTTTTATATTAGAATATTCCTTATTTCATTCTGATATTTTCTATATGATAATAGTATTTCAAATATTTTTAATATTTTTTGTTATGTAATAGTCGGTCAAAGTTGAAGGAAAACTGTTAGGCACAAACGACTCCCAAGAGGATTACATGACTTTTCAGAAGGAACTTGTGCAGTTGCTCGTTTACTAAGAAAAACGAGAAATTGGAACACATCTTGTAACCCCATATAAGTCGTCGCTGTCATGGTCTAAGGGAATAACGTCACGTAGGCCATCTTGAGGTCACGTGTTAAACTCCCCGGTCCAACAGGGTTATTGGTCGAATGAGATATTTTCTACCAATGGAGTTTGCATCTGCAAACCTTCCTGCAAGACGATAACGATGACCCGACCAAGGGACTTTCCCCTGACCCTCCAGAAGGGCCTTCCAGCTTGGAATAGCAAGTCGAAAAGAAGAAATCAGTCAGTCGCTTAAAGAGTTATAAGCGAAAATATCCTAGAAGCCTGTCGGGTGACTGAGGTCGGCGACGCACTGCGACATGAGAGTTAATCACCTCATATACGGATAAAGCAGAAGTGAATATGGCCTGTAAATCGGTGGACTCCCATTGGAGGATAGGACGCTATCATTCCAAAGAATGGATGATGGGACCGGAGGCCGTGGAGGTGTGGGAAGGAGTTCACTGGGTCAAGAAAGCTCGCCACTTCTAAATCATAGAGAAGATATCTTCATGGTTGTAAAGCCATGGGAACAAGGTCGCAGGGTATAAATACCTGGGCAGTCCCAGGTCTTAGATAGAGCATCAAGCAACGGAGAAGAGATCTTATCAATATCATAAGTTTTACTCAAAAATCTTGACCTACGAGCCTTCCTAGACAATCTCCGTTTACGAAGAAAGATTTAAGCCTAGTTCGATTCGCTTGCCCTTAGAATCGGCTACCCTTAACAGTATATTGATATTTATCCTTGTTACCAAGGCTCTTGACATGACTACTGGACACCTCCAAGTCATACCTCAGGAATCACATAAGCTCATAGCTGATTCCACACTCCTCGACGACCTTCTGCTGGAACCACCTCCCTCAAAATACACCTCCTCATTCAAAGAAATACTTGAAAACTCCCTCTCGGAGATTCAATTCTATATACCTCAGGAACCCTCCTGGTTCACCAATCCCCTCCTCCCCCCTACCGAATCAGATTTCTAAGAAATCTACGAACACTTCTAAGGTCCCACCTTCCTGTGGAAACCGTTCCAAGACTGCGATACTGAGGAAGAAGGAACCTCCAGTTCTTTCAGCTTTACCTCCCCCTCCTTCACCCCATCTCTTCGGAAACTAGGAAAGCATCCAGAGTCCCAATAAAAGAGATGGCCCGACAATTGACTGTCGACACGTACCAAGCCATGTCTGACATAGAAGAAGTTTCTCTAGTTGGAAGCGACCATGCACCTTGATACTCCAGGTCACCTTTGGCACTCTACCACCTGTCACAGCCAAGTGGAGTCAGAAAGTCAGCCCCAGGAACTCGATCAAGTACTCCCCGTCCCCCTGACGCCAGAAATCCAGCTATGGATAGATTAGCAGAATGCATAGGCCAGGTAATGAGCTGCTTCGACCGAACCCTCTAGGAATCAGTTGATATGCAACATCTGGCCTACCGTGAACTATGTGGTCAAGCTCAGGATCAGGCAAACCAACTCCAGCACCATACTCAAAGGATAAGCCCAGGGGAGCAAATCATTGGGAAAGAGTTGAAACAAGTCGATTCGGGACTTGAAATGTTAGCAACTGAAAACCGCCACACTTCAAGATGCAACCACCAAACGGCTGGAGGCAAAGTTGCGGGCGCAGGAAGAACTGGCTGCACACCATGAAGCGGTAAGTACCCAACTTCATGCTAACATTGGGACAACAGGACAAGAGTCGCTCGATCGAGACGGCCAGCTATTATAGGCGTTGGCGAGGCAAAAAGCAGAACTCCTTCAAAGACAAGTGGCCGCACAAAAAGAAGATCAGCAGTCCAGAGAGGAGTTACGAGGACTTCACCAGCGCCTCGAACAGGAGCAGGTGGAAAGGGAAGCCTATGTGGTCAGGCAGAATGCCACATCCGAGCAACTAAACTGAATGTTGACTCGAATGAATAAAACTTTGGTGCAAATACAAGTTGCGAGGAACACACTAAGGTGTGTGGGACACAGTGGCACCACAGCCAGTGGAAAATCCGGGCTTGGAAAGACGAACTACGGCCGATGGCGGAGAAGAGTTCCGGTTCATTCCCAGTAGAGACAAGGGAAAAGCCATGGATCGTGGTGACAGAAACGGAAATGGCGGATAAGAGCCACCACCGCCCCCTCCGGTGAATGCACCCAACCTGGGAGATGATGACACTGGGTCTAAAGACGGATGTGGCCCCTCAGGACGAGGTGGTAAGCCATCACGAAGACCCTTGCCTGGCTGTAAGTTTGAATCCGAAGCCAACGTATGGGTCGACCGACTAGGGCAAGCCTTGTTAAGGACCAACCGCTGGCAAGTGTATCTACCATTCAAGTTAGAGAATAAGGCTATGCAGGATATGTGAGTATGGTTATTAAATTGCGAGGACTACTTTGGGAGAAACCCATAGCAATGGGAAAATGATGAAGAACGCATCAAGTATGTGTTAGGAAGAATGGAAGGAACCGAGGTAGCCCCTTTCTCGATAACCTATCGGAAGAAAATGACCGGGGACCTCGGATTCCCAAAACATATGGGTTATGATTTCTGGATCACTTTCTGAGCTGAAGTTACAGAACGATTCTCAGTACTGCATAAGGCACAAAAAGCCTTAGCCGAGATGGAGAAGATCCGGTATACAGGGGATATAGAGAAGTATCTCCTCACCATGGAAAACCACATCATCCAGGCGGAGGTATATGGTATCGCTTGGAGAACTATAATTCAGCGGCAACTACCTATTGAAGCCATGCGTACGCTATCACATGAGAATCACGACTTAGATAGTGAATGGATAAAGGCAGTCCGCAGGGTTACCAAAGCGGAAGAATCATTCAAGGAACAACAAGGGCTATTCAGAAAAAATGACCAGGGGAAAAGTGACTTCCAGAAAAGGAAACGAGAGGAGGAATCAAAACCTAGCAAGACCACTGCTGGAAATAAAAAACGGAAAACCTATACAGCAGTGGAAAAAGCTGCCTATAAATTGAAAAAACAAGCGGAGAAAAGGAAAAAAGCCCCAGCTAAAGGAAAGGTTGAGCATACAAATTGGGTTGAAGCTCATAAAGGAATCCCTAAGGACAAAATTAAAGAACGAAAGAAAGCCAACCAATGCACCCGTTGCACTTTGGCCAACCATACTTGGAAGTTCTGCCGGAAACTGGCACAAGTATCAGTTATAGAGCAGAAAAGGGGAAATTTCAGACCCTAATATCGACGACCCCAGATAACAAAGGGGCAACCAGAACCTACGACTAGGGTGAACCAAGTCAACCAGCCCAGCATTTGAGAACTGGACGACATGGATGAAACCTAAAAAAGGTTTTCAGGCACTGGCAGCGACGGCGACCGGGCACTCGGTTATGGACCCCTTACTGAAACCGAAATCAACAAGGGGGTTCGACCTCTGCAAGGTCCTACTAGCAGGTATTCCGCGCTTCTCCGTGGGAAACTTGAAACCAAAGCGAGAGTCACGAAAAGTAATCCAGACCTACAGGAGTATCGCAAACCTAAGAATGACAGGCGAGCAAGAAGCGATTAACTTTGACGGCGGCTCGTGGTAGTCCGGGACTAACTCTGGGAATCTGAAATTCAAAAAGAAGAAAGCGGAGCGCCACGTTTGGTGTATATCGGACCTCGGTACGGAAGATGGCCAACTAAACCCGTATCCTTATAAAGCCCTAAATCCTTACAAGAGATCCAAGGAAGAGTGGACAGACCAGCGCTGACTAGGGACCTCTTAAGAATGACAAGGGGAAATCAGTCTAGCATGGATCGTGAGAAGCCTTCCAGGAACGAAATATATTACAGGTCGGCTAGACAACGGAATAGTTGGCGAAACGGAACAGGATCCCTGACATCAAGAAAAATGAAGTGGAAGAGAATGAGTAACTATGGCTACCTAGTCCACAGGCTAAATGGAGTAGGGCAAATCCGTCCCGAACCTGGACTCCGGCTTTGTGGACAGGTTAGGTACAATAGACTCATGGGATAAACGAGGCGATGCGTGAAGAATCCCTGGAGCCCAAATACGCTGTTTCAGTCAAAACGATACGAGTACGGCTCCAGTGAAGACAAAAGCGTGGGCTGAGAAGGGCAAATGGCAGGTGTATGGGAACCCTTCGGCAAGGGGTAAAGACCGCTAGTAGTGGGCTGCCCAGTACACCAAAGACAGAGATTTTAGTTTGTCTAAGAAGGCTTAAATAGCCGAAACTGTGGGGGCATGGTAACAAACACCCTAAGTTACCACAACAACGAAAATGTCATACAAAAGACCTGCACAGCCCCTTAGCGGCCCTAATAAAAGAAATAAAACATAAGCACCTGCCCCACCTTATTATTCATACCCAGAAGGCAAGGCAACTATTGAAGCAAATGGCGAATGGATCCCGATTCGCGTTCTATTAGACTCAGGGTCTAATATATTCCTTATTAACTGACAACTGGTCAATAAACATCGCCTACCATATCACACACGCACAAATAGCTTAGATATTTAGACCTTTGAAGGAAACACAGCAGCAAATGGGGGAAAACACTACACACATCCTATTCTCTTCGAGATCGGGAACAACGCACACTGATCTCATATCTCTTGCGAAATTGCCAATGCTGGCAAATATGACCTTATCATCCTATTTGGATGGTGGCATACAGAACATCCAATAAAGCACATCGAGGATGCGCAAAAATGGACATTTAAAGACGAGAAATGCCAGAGTCATGTTAATGATGAAGGCATAGACTTGACTTTTGAATGGGACGAGACCGTGGCATACGACCCAGAAGCAAGATATATTGGAAGAATCAAAATAGCACCCACTCCAGAGTCAAAAAAGATCCTGCAAATACCTCCGGAATACCATGAATTCAAGAGGGTTTTTGCACCAGAAACGGCAGAGAAACTAGCCGGAAGAAGAACGTTTAACCACGCTATTGACTTGATACCCGGCACGGTACCGCCATGGGGCCTGATATATCCTATGTCAGCCCACCAGCTGGATTTGCTTAGCAAATACCTGCAGAAAATGCAGGACCAAGGGAAAATCATGGGAAGCAAATATCCTGCTGGGGCTCCAATTTTATTTTTCCCTAAACCTGACAGTTCAATGAGGCTATGTGTGGACTACCGATAGTTGAATAAGCTGACGGTAGCCAACAAATACCCGGTGCCCCTAATGAGCGAGCTCCGCGATCGTGTGGCTGGGGCCCAAATATTCACTAAGCTTGTCTTAAAGGATGGCTATCACCTCTTAAGGATAAAGGAAGGCGATGAGTGGAAAACTGCATTCCCGACACGATACGGCCACTTTGAATACAAAGTAATACCATTCGGGCTCTTAAACGCGCCGGCCACATTGCAGGCCATGATGAATAAAATTCTACGGGAATTTCTAGATCATGGCGAGGTGGTCTACCTAAACGACATCCTAATTTACTCCAAGACAGAGAAAGAACACGTTGACTTGGTCAAGAAGGTACTCTCTCGCTTGGAGGAATATGATCTAGCGGTATCGACCACCAAGTCAGTTTTTCACGTCGATACAGGGGAATTTTTGGGGTATATTGTGGCAATTAATGGAGTCACCATGAGTGAAAGAAAGGTCGAAAGCATAAAAAATTGGAAGGCACCAAGGTCGGTCAAGGAGGTGCAAATATTCATTGGTTTTGCCAATTTTTACTGACATTTTATTAAGGATTTCTCCAAAATCTGCAAACCAATAACCGAAACGTTGAAGGGCGACCCCAGAAAATTCATCTGGGGGCCGGAACAAGACTGGGTGTTTGAAGAACTTAAGAAAAGAGTCATCTCCGCCCCTATACTTTGTCATTTCTACCCTGACAGAGAAACAATTGTGGAAACAGATGCTAGCGATTTTGCACTAGGCTGTGTCCTCTAACAGTTTAAGGACAAAAAGCTACATCCGGTGGCTTTCCACTCACGGAAGCTGAGCCCAGCTGAGCGAAATTATGAGATCCATGATAAGGAACTGTTGGCGATTCTGGAAGCATTTAAAGAGTGGAAACAGTACCTGGTCGGAACAGAAAAACCAGTGACTGTCTATACTGATCACCAGAACCTACAAAACTTCCTTACAACTAAAGTATGGAACCCACGGCAGATACGATGGGCTCAGCAACTAGCGAACTACAATTTCAAAATTGTCTACCGACCAGGAAAATGAAGCGGGAAGCCAGATGCACTAAGCCGACGGCCGGAGTACCGTCCTGAGGAGGGAGCTGCGCATAGCGAACAGTCAATACACAAGCCTTCTCACTTCCAAATCACACTGGTACACTTAAATCAGCCAGAAAGGGAGGAAAGAATAATTGCCACAGAGTCTATTGATTTCTTGCGAATAAAATTGCTAACTCCGAAAGCACGAATGCCTACAAAATGGTCCCGACTAGCAGCTGGACACAACCTGTACGCACTAGAGGACTTTATAATTCCGGCCAAAGGACAAAGGTTGGTGGAAACTGGAATTTCCGTCGGATTACCAAAAGGAACATATGCACGGTTGGTACCACGCAGTGGAATGGCTGCCAAATTTGGGATCAGCATTGGCAGAGGAGTAATAGACGCAGATTACACCGGAGAGGTCAAGGTTATCATAATGAACCATGGACACCAAGATTGCCAGGTTCGCAAAGGTGACCGAATAGCACAAATGATAATTGAGAATATACACATAGCGGAAGCGATAGAAGTGGATTGTCTAGCAGAAACTACAAGAGGCAAAGGCGGATTTGGAAGCACGGATGTATCACTCTGACGATTAGCTGCAACAAAGACCCAGGTAGTGATTGCATACTTGCAAGCGGACCAGGCCGACAATGAGTTTCTTGATGAAACAGACCATCAAGCAAGACAAGACAAAGGGATACTCCTAATGTCTAATGCTATAATGTCTAAGGTTGATATTAGGAAATATGACCAGACATTTTTAAAAAGCATCAAAGAGGCAGGCCAGAACGATGAAGACTGGCAGGAACACAAGCGAGAATTGGAAACGTTAACTGATGAGGGCAAACCATTACCAAGTCACTGGGCAGTAACAGAAGGACTGATATACTATAAGAATCGCTTATATATTCCTGACAACGAACAGCTTCAGACAACTATAGCCAAAGGTTGCCACGACTCCAAGGTAGCTGGACACTTTGGACAAGAGAAGACTCTGGAAATTGTTACCAGAGACTTTTATTGGAAAGGGCTGACAGCGTGGATAAATGACTACGTACGGTCATGTGACGAATGTCAACATAATAAATCCCCACGACATGGGCGGTTCGGTTTGCTGCAGCCTCTAGAAGTTCCATTCGCAGCCTGCTTATCCATATCGACTGACTTCATCACACAACCACCAGAATCACAAGAAAGAACACAAATTATGGTAGTCGTGGATAGGTTTACAAAGATGGCTCACTTCATAGGTCTGGGAGGTAATGCAACTGCCAAGGAGGTTGCAAACATATTCTTGAGGGAAGTCTGGAAGCTACATGGACTTCCAGCGGAAATTATATCCGACATAGATGCAAAGTTTTCAGGAGAATTCTGAGAATCCCTATGCAAAACCTTGGGGATAAAACCAAAGTTGTCAACTGCATACCACCCACAAACTGATGGACAAACAGAGAGGACCAACCAAGTGCTGGAAGGATACCTCAGAAACTTTGTCAATTATGACCAAACGGACTGGTACCAGCTGTTACCACTAGCCGAGCATGCCTACAACAATTTGGTAACGAATGCACATGGCATGTCACCCTTCAACGCAAACTATGGATTCCACCCACAAACAGAATGGATGAAGGAATGTGAAGCCCAAAATCCAGGCGCCCAGCTATATGCACACTGGATGGAAGCAATACACCAACAGGCCAGAGAAGCGTTAAAACAAACGCGGGAAAACATGAGCAAATATTACAACTGCAAGACTAAGCAGCAACCAGACATCAAGGTCTAGGACCTGGTCATATTAAATGCAAAAAACATACGGACCAAATGACCCTTGAAGAAGCCTAGCCCAAAGCTGTATGGCCCGTTTAAGGTATTGGAAAAAAGAGGTGAACGTGCCTACAAACTAGAAATATCACCAAGATGGAAGATCTATCCGATATTTCATGTATCATTGTTGGAACCCTATCGAACATCCAATAAACCAGCAAGGGAACAACCTCCCCGCAAGCTAGAAGAAATCGTTTCAGATTTTGAATGGGAAATCGAAAGAATCGTGAAGAGTGAAATAATCTCTTATACCGCGCGCGTGGGAGGTCGGAACTGACTGATGCGTGAGTTACGGTACTTTGTGAAGTGCACTGGCTGTTCCGAAGATGAAAATACTTGGGAACTACCAGACCACTTAGAGCATGCACAGGAATTGGTGGAGGTGTTTCATAGGGAGAATCCGGATATGCCAAAGCGGGCAGATATTGAATGACAAGGAAAAGGTTTTCCTAGCGTGGCCAAGCAAACGCGTTAGGATTTTCACCCTACCAAGTCGAGTTCAAGAAGGGACTGATATATTTCGGAATTGTTTAAGTAGTTTTTCTTTATTGTTATTTTTGGGGTACCTAAAGAGAGGGTAACCTTTGAAAAGCGATTCAGGAGACACCATACAGAGGAGGGAGCACGTGTTAGGCACAAACGACTCCAAGAGGATTACATGACTTTTCAGAAGGAACTGCATGAATCTGAACCTCCACAGGCAATTACCCCCCTACGGCCCCGGCGTTTGCCATGGGAGTAGACACTAGCACCTTGTGCAGTTACTCATTTACTAAGAAAACGAGAAATTGGAACACATCTTGTAACCCCGTATAAGTCGTCACTGTCATGGTCTAAGGGAATAACGTCACGTGGTCCATCTTGAGGTCACGTGTTCAACTCCCCGGTCCAACAGGGATATTGGTCGAATGAGATATTTTCTACCAATCGAGTTTGCATCTGCAAACCTTCCTGCACGACGATAACGATTACCCGACTGAGGGATTTTCGCCTAACCCTCCAGAAGGGCCTTCCTGCTTGTAATAGCAAGTCGAACGGAAGAAATCGGTCAGTCGCTTAACGAGTTATAAGCGAAAATATCCTATGAGCCTGTCGGGTAACTGAGGTTGCCGACGCATGGCGACATGATGGTTGATGACCTCATATGCGGATAAAGCACAAGTGCATATGGCCTGTAAATCGGTTGACTCCTATTGGAGGATAGGACGCTATTATTCCAAAGAATGGATGAGGGGACCGAAGGCCGTGAAGGTGTGTGAAGGAGTTCACAGGGTCAAGAGAGCTCGCCACTTCTAAATCATAGAGAAGATATCTTCATAGTTGTAAAGCCATGGGAACAAGGTCGCAGGGTATAAATACCTGGGCACTCCCAGGTCTTAGATAGAGCATCAGGCAACGGAGAAGAGATCTTATCAATATCATAAGTTTTACTCAAAAATCTTGACCTACGAGCCTTCCTAGACAATCTCCGTTTACAAAAAAGATTTAAGCCTAGTTCGATTCGCTTGCCCTTTGTAACCTACTCCCAAGTATCTCGAGAATCCCAAAGGGACCCTGAAGATACTAT
>QFET01014878.1:0-56271 GCA_003316355.1 Tuber calosporum
CGGTTGCAACGGAGTTGCTGTTTCACCGGAGGACCCGCCTTTAGGCACTTTGCACCGTACATGAGATTAGTCGCAGTATTAGTAGCAGCAGTAGCCGTCGTTGGTTTCGAAAACTCGGTTTCAAATGAAAAGAGGTTCGTAAAGGGGTTTACAATGATGGCCATGAATGAGATGATGTTAAACGATATCGCAATGAGGTTTTCTTACCTTTGTTAAACCAGCTTAAGCCTTCTTTGATGCACTCCTATGAGCAACTGGAGCCTGTTCCGAATGCAGCACATCTTTCTGGAGAGGAACAGCCTATCATTATTGTTACACAAGATGAGTGTACTTTCAACTCAAATGATGGAAGACACTTCATTTGGACGCATGAGGACCACCGACCAATAAGGAAGAAAGGTCACGGACAAGGATTACGTGTTTCAGAATTCCTCACACCAATTGGCAGGCTTAGTAATGGTGAATCCTGCGAAATATTAAAGTGTGGAGGTGATATTTGGGGGGACGGAGAAAAACTTTTAGAGCAAATAAGGAATAAGGCAATTCCAAGGTTTGAAGCAGAGTTTCCTGGATGCAAAGCCTTATTACTTTTTGAAAATGGTAAGAGTCACTGCAAGTATGCAGACGATGCTCTACGTGTTTCCAAGATGAACTTGGTTGATGGTGGGAAGAATATGAGACCAATGCGAACAACCTATGTATTGGATCAGTCATATGCATCAGGTGGTTATTATCAAAGCATGATACAGGAAGATGGAACACACAAGGGTCTAAAAGCGGTACTTACAGAACGTGGCCTTTGGCCTGCGAGTGGAACCCGCTTTCTAACTCCATGCACAACCAAAACTCGTGCAGGAAATTTGACACCCAATCCAAGGTGTTTAGAAGGAGGAAACTGCTGCGCCCGTGCGCTTCTTCCATCCTAGCCAGACTTTCAAACACACAAAGGTGAACTCCAGGAAGCAATTGAGGCAGCTGGCCATTTAGTCCTCTTTTATCCCAAATTCCATTGCGAAATAAACTTTATAGAGTATTTTTGGGGGGCAGCCAAAAGATATACTCGTCAAAATTGCGGATATGACTTCCCCTCTCTTCAAAGACTTGTTCCTGAGCTCCTAAAACAAGTTCCTAACACCCTCATTTGGAAATACTACCAGCGTGCTCTGCGAATCATTAATGCCTATGATTCAGGAGAAATATATGGCTCCGAAAGCAATAAGAAGCTGGTTTCTAAAAAGTATAAATCTCACCGACGATCTGATAGGGCTGAAGCATATGGGCTCTACTCTTGATACAATTTGCTCATAACTCTCGGTTTTTCTTTTTTCCTCCAGCCCTTAACTCATGTAATAATACTATTAAAATAAAAAATTTAATCTTTCAATAGTTGGGGTATTGACCTTAACTTAATTTTTTGCCAAGCTTCTAATGCCAAGGCATCCCCCGTTGCATCCATCGAACTGTTGTGTATAGACGGCCAGAACTATACCTCCCCAAATATGTCGTGCTTTGAACCACGTCCAATTGAAGACCCACTTCCATCAGATAACTCAGATTGTTCTATCAGGGCAGGAAACGATTGGGGAGACAGAGTCGCCCTAGAGATCAGCAATTATGAGAGAAACCATGTGGTCATGCACGGGAGTGCATGCTATGATCTGCAGTGTACCATCCATGAGGACAAGAAGCTATGAGACAAGATAGGTCTACTACTACTAGTCTCTACCTACGAAGAGAGGAATAGTATGTTGCTACCTCAACGGCTGGTACTGTACCTGGATGCACTCAGGCGACATTTGAACAACAACTAGGAGTTATGAGATCTGAATACAAGGAACAGGAGAGTCCATAATACTCTCAGCCCACGGTGTCTAAGTGGCCCCGTACCTCTAATGCGGCAATCGGCCAACCGATGCTCATACCAGTCATCGATCACCTACCCTTCCTTCCTACCAGCGTATACTCCAAGAGCTCTATAATAATGAGAGGAGGAAGTACCAAGCCTGGAGCGAGTACAGAATGAACGGGATACGGCAGCAGTTGTGGTAGAGATAAGTAGCTAATAGTGAAAACATGTAGTGGAAGCCTACAGGAATGATAACTTGTAAAAACAAGCTTCAAACACTACCAACATTGGGAGAGGTGGTAAGCTGTCCCACTATAGGATCGGGGATTGACAGATGTATACAACGACTAGGGGTGGTTATGATTGCCAATATATACCAAAGGGACATGCCGTGAATGGGATTACGCTCTGAGATATCGTTATTGAAGAGATTAACAACAAAGGACATCACAGCGCAGATAGGAATCTACACTATGCTACAGAATACATATTTTGGCACAAGATGAGGAAGGATTTCAAAGACTATGTTTGCCAATGCGATTTATGCTAATGAAATAAGGAAGGCAACAAGCTACCTGAAGGAGAGACACAGTCTATTCTAGTACTCGCCGACATATTTTCCTCTAATGCTATCGACTTTGCAGGACCATTTAACAAGTCTGGAAACAACAAGTGCGACCCAGTACTAGTAGTTGTCCATAGGGTGGTTGGATTCATATAGTTTATTCCAACGCATTCAAACAGTTAAGCAATGGAGACCCTAACCCTACTCCGGTATCATATCATCACTCCATATTGAGTATCTTCTCCAATTATCACCGATGCTGACATACACTTTACATCCTGAATTTGGGCCCATTGTATCAAGCTTTTAAGAATCGAGCATATCAAGGCCGTACTTGGACACCACGAGACCAATGGCTAGCTTGAGAGAAAGAATAGAGAACTCAAGACCGCCTTAAGGTATGTTTTTGAACAAGCACCAGGACAACTGGTTATTTGCGCTCCCTGAGTTAACAGCCTACGAGAATGCAATACATTCTGATAACCAGAACATGTTACCATACAAAGACGTGTATGGACGAGATTATCCAATTCTGTTGACTATCAGAGTCAGAAACACCAGGGTGCCTGCCTCTGATGACTTACTCTACAGACACGAGTAATTGCGAAACGAGGCCTACTAATCTGTCAAGAGGGTGAGATTTAGGAGTACCAGGATGGCTGCAAGGAGAAAGACCACCCACAAACCCATTAATGTGGGAGAAGTATTGTTGGTCTAGGGAGAGCTTTTCAATAAGGAATATCGAAGAAGTAAGAAGCTGGAACCCTGATGGCGAGGACTATTGGAGGTCTTGGAATACGTTTCCTACATATAACTACAGGGTCAAAATGGACTCTAGGATGTACTGATGCAAGGAAGGAGTATTTAATTGCTCTAAGGTTAAGAGATTCATGGAAAATGATGAATTAGGTTCCCTAGCAGGGCCTATACAATACCAGTACACATCCTGGTTGGTAGAGCTACCGGAATGGAAAGTTGAACGAGTGTTGGATTAGTGCCAGCACTATGGATGAGACAAGTTCCTTATCTAGTGTGAAGGTTATGCGGATTCTGAGAACAGCAGGGAGCCTGTAGAGTGATTGGAGAACACTATGAACATTGTGCAGGAATGCTGGATAGATAACTGTCCAGGAGAAATGTTTCCTATCAAGATCGGATTCACTCTAACGACACCAATACACGGGGAATTTAGTAATGAAGATAAGGTGGAGGATGAAAGTTTGAAACCCTACTTGGTGAGCGACTATGACCACTCTTGTGTCTCAGATGATGGCGAGGATGTCAAGGCTTAGCTTTGATTATCTTTTTTATGATTAGGGAAATTGTTTTTTGGTTTAGTTTTTGGAAAGAGTTGTTTTATTTCCGGGGTGTAACCTGTATTGATTTCTATTGTTAAGGCTGACAAGGCTAATGGAAACTAGCAGGGCTAATAAGGGGTTAGTTTGTTTTATGATTGGTTTCAAGTATTGGCTGATACTTAGGTCATTTTATATTGGGTTTCATGTATCAGGCTGATACCCGATATGTTTTATATTTTGTTTTGTGTATTGGGATGAGACATATTTTGTTTGCAGTACCGTTTAGGTTCATGAGGTATTTATTTTATTTGAGAACTTTACAAGCGGAGCTTGGTTACATCTGTTGATTGGAAATCAAATATAAGGATATGCAAAGCTTTGGAAAAGCGTGATCATGTATTTAAGACTGCCCCTCTGGAGTTTAGACAGGGCAGACTTCGACAGACAGAGTTTTCAATATACTGGATTGATCAGTTACTCCAGTTCAGTTTGCACAAAACTACAGCAAGTAAGTCTAGGACTTAGCGAAGCTGGAGATATAGTAATAGATAGCGGTTAAACAACTTATCATGAACTCTGGTAATAATACTTACTTGAAATGCTGACAGGGTTGGATTTGAATTACTATCGTTATACATAACTGACACGTATTCCTCTTGGTACCTGATACACCCAGGGAGCAATTACATAACACCTTTTATATCGTCACTATCCTTATCCTTCTGACCTGATACTGTTCTCATGGCATATAGTAGGGCCTCTCTGGCTACCCAACCAAGGTGTAACAAACTGATTTCATGGATATATCAAAGAGTCTCACACATTTGAAAGTGCCTGGGTCTGAGTAGTCCGCAAGCATATGGGAGTGATAAAGGAAGTAGGCTACTCCAGTAACTATAAACAGTATGCTAATGCGTCAAAATGATGCTATTATGGTCAAAGCGCCTGTGAGAACTAGTTGATAAGGAGAGGCAGTGTAGACGAGGTGGTATTGGACTGATTGTTGATATAAGTCTTCCTGAAAGCCAACGGCAAAGTCAGAGAGATGGCATAAATAAGATATAGTCAACAACAAAGCTGGCCCCTTGGTGTTCTCTGATGTTATTGGCAGGATCCAAAGTGTATTGCCTAGTTTACACCAGAGAAGAAGGTTTGACTTCTCCAACTGAGTACAGTAGTACACCCTCAGAGAGATATGATCTCAGAAGGTACTATAAGCTGGGTGGAGAAGATAATTTTCAATGTCCAAGGATGTTCATACTTGGATTGGGAAAGAGAAAATAAGGAGGAATACTGATTTAGTTGAAGGGATAGATGTAGGCCATGAATACATAGATATGGGATATAAATATCAAAATGCATTCCTAGCTTTCTCCACATCCGCCGTCTCCTCAACACACACGGCAATTGAAATCTCAATACCACGAGAAATCAGCACCACTTTCGTTTCCACTCAACCTCACCCTGTAGTCATGCCAGGGGGTGGGGATTTGTCTTAATGATTCCCTCCTCTCCATGCACATTAGGGTCTACCCCTTTGAGTTTCCTCTTTCCTCTTCTGCCCTCCTTGTTGATGGTTCCTCTCCTTTCCCAGCTTTTGTTTTGCCTCGCTTAGCATTTTGCTCTGCCTCGCTTAACATTTGCACAGGCGGGAATTCCTGCTGACCTCCCTATATGGTTGGAAGACAGTGTTGCAGTAGGGGGAATCATTCTACAGGCCGACAGTTGCTTAGGCGTTCTGATGGTCGATTCCCACACTCTCACTTTGATGAGAACTGCATAGATGGCCACGCACACGATTCCGTTTGTCCTTGGGTCTACCCCTCCTCCATCCTCACCTCCTGACGGTTGATCAGCTTGCACCCTACTGCTCACCTAGCTGACACCTTACTGCCCCCGCTAAGCTGGTACCTTACTACCACCCCCAGGCTGACACTCAGTCATCTGAACTCAGCACTGGGCTCTGCCACAAGCTGGCCTCTGTTCTTTAGGTTCCTCTTCTGAGGGGGCCCCTTCCAGCCTCGGTGCTGGGCTATTTGCCCTCAGGAATATCTTCCTACTTTGTGCCCTTGGCGGCTTATTATGGGAGCTGGAACTTTGTGTGTCTGGTACCTAGGCCTTTGGTTTGACTTCGGTCTTCGGTGTTGGGGTTTTCTTGTTTTGCGTTATCTTTCATTGCATTTTGTTAGTTCACAGTTGAGGCTAGGAGTTGTTTTCATGTTGGTTTTCTTAGCTCTCTGGTTGTGATTACTATATGAAGGCTTCTTAGGATAGTTTATTACACCGGTTGGGTCAGGCTTCCCTTACGGTTTTTCTATAGCTCTCTGGGGTCAGGGCAGGGGAGTAGGTTTGTTTACTGCCATAGCTAGCACTGCATGTAGATTCTGTACCTTGAACATGAATAAAAACTGAATTAAATAAAAAAACTTTTAGCTTTATCCATCATCAAGCATTGCAAAAAAGATCTTATCAATGTTATAAGTTTGATTTTAAATCTTGATTATTTTACGTAACAACCTTTCTAGACAAAAATCTACCTAGCAAGAGAAGATTATAAGTCTAGTTCGCTTTGAATGCCCTTAGAATCGACTACCCATAACCGTATACAAATATTTCTCTTTGTTACCAAAGCTCTATAGATCACTTTTAGGTATCTCTAAGTCATGGCACAGGAATCACATTGGCTCCTGGCTTATTCCAGCATACACGAAGTACTTCTCTTGGAGCTCTGTCCTCTCAACTATATCTTGTCTTTCGAGAATTACTCCAATACTCCATTTGCAAGATTCAATTTCTTCCACAAGCTCACAAATACACTTTGTTCACATATTCCCTACTTGCCCCTACAGAATCAGATATTGAGGAAATCTACAAATATTTTCATACTACTACTATCCTGTTGAAACTATTCTATTATTACGATAGAGAAGAAGAGGCAACAACCATTTCCTTCAGCTTTACACCAACTTGACTCACACTATCTGCTTGGGGACTTAGACAACATTGAGTCTCCATTTAAACAATGTCTTCATAACATCTCAAGGTTGACATAAACAAGGCAATATCTGACTATGAAAAGGTTTCACAGGTGGGAAGTAACCTTACACAAGGATGATCTTGGTGGCCTTTAAGTTTCCACCACCACTCACAAAATTGGTAAGTAAGAAAACCAGCCTGAGGTACTGGTTTAAGTACCTCTAGGCTTGCGGTCACGCACAACCAAGGCTTGGACAGGTTGTTTAAATAGATAGGGAGAACTAAAGGTAACTTCAACCGAACCCTATGGGAAGTGGTACCTACTACTTATATCACCTTCCACAAACAGTCTCTTAAAGCGCAGGTACAGGTAAACCAACTTCAGCACCATGCAGACTGCATCGCAAGGGGTAAACAAATTATGTTTAATGGAATCCTACTATGTTTCTACTATTACTACTGACTTGATGTTGGTTCTTACTTATTTGAGTTAATACATGATAAGCACTAATATTTGGTTGTCCTTCCTACTTGGTTATGACTTCCTAACTTGTTATTCCTTACTTGTTTCGCTTATTACTACCCCTCCTTGCTTCTACCGATTTGGGTATCTCTATCCTCCTGCTGTACCTACTGGATTTGTATAGTATTATCAATCTCTTGTTCCTTTTTGTTTGGATTCCATTACTTGTTTTGTTAGCTCCATCCTGTCACTTTTAACCTTCTGTTTTCGGAATATGGTTACCTTGTTATGCTGTCTCTGTTAGCATGTCTGTTTGACAGGATGTTTACACTTTTGTTTAGTTTTCCTAGCTACAATCTTTTGTATGTAAAGAGCCTGCAATCGCTTAAGGATTCGGACACTCATGCGTCATAGGACTATCATCTTTAATACTACAAGTTGCACAATTACTCTATTAGTTTCATACCTTTTACCTTGTCTATTGAAAAATTATCCATTGACTCTTCTCCCCCTATCCTTATAGTATCTTCAGAGTCCCTTTGTCATTCTCGAGATCCTTGAGAGTAAGTTATATCATGGGTGAAGAATTAAAACAGGTCCATACTGGTTTAGAAATGCTCGCTGTGGAGATAATCAGAGTCTAAGATCAACAACTAAGAATCTGGAAGCAAAGTCTCGTAGCCTGAAAACAATGGGCTACAGACTATGAAACAGTCAGCAGTCGACTATGATATTAACATTAGTACTTCAGGGCAGGAATGTGATGATCAAGAAAGCTAATTAGAAGAAGAAGTCCCCTACCAAAGAGCTCAACTAAATCTGAGGGAGGTTGATATACAGGAGGGACATAAGGGCACCAGATGGGAGGTGAGAGAGCTCCACCAGCGATTAGAACAAGAATGCATTGAAAGAGAAGTATATGTTAAGTGGCAAAAGGCATTGTTAGATGAGAGGAGTTTTATAATAGCAAGAATAAAGTAGACCATAATACAACTACAAGTGGCTAGACTCTGAGGTCTAGTCAGGTAAACAGTGAAACTGTAACCAATAGAAAATTCATGGTTAGAAAAACTGACTACTGCAAATCGAAGAAAAGATATTAGCTTTATCACTTCTAGAGACAAATGAGACAGAGTAGACTGAAGTGCAGGAAATTGAAAAGGTGGAAAGGCACTATAACTGCACTAACTAGCGAACGCACCTAAGATGCAAGACAGTTACCTAGGCTCAAAAAAGGGCTGTAGCCACTCTAGTCGAGGAGGTAAGTCATCACATCGACCTTTTTGTGGTACAAAAATTGAATGTGTGGGAGATGCCAGGGTGGACCACTGGTGCAAGTATTAGCCTGGACCTATGGGTGGCAGGAGATATACCTATTAGGGTTTAAATAAAGCTAGTCATAATATATGAGTATGGTTACAAAATTGGAAGAACTACTTTGAGTAAAACATATGGCAATAGGAGACTGACTCAGAATATATTAAATATGCTTTATGAAGAATCGAAGGGACTGAGGTAGATCCATTTGCCATAATCTACCAAAAAAAGAAGTGACTATGGACCCTGGATTTCCTAAAAGTGTAGGTTCTGGGTATAGAGTTACTATTTAGGCAGTAGTAGCAGAATGGTTCACCATGTTTTAAAGGATAAAAGGCTTTGGCTGTGATAGAAAAGGCTCAACATACATGAGATATGGAAAAGTATCTTCTTACCTTAGAAAACATCAACAGCGAATCTGAAGTATGAGGAATCACATGGAGGACCCAGGTACAATGACGACTAGAAGTCGAACCCATGCACTATTTATCCTATGAGAGGCATGACCTTCAAAGTGAAGAGATTAAGGCAGTTGGCATAGTCACCAAAGCAGAAGACTTATTCTAAGCACTACAAGGCCTACCAAGGAAAAGTGATCACAGAAAGGGAGATAACCAGAAAACAAAATGAGAAGAAGAGTGCAAACCAGGACATACCATAGTTGGGAACAAAAAGTGCAAAACAAATACAGCTGCAGAAAAAGCTGCCTAGAATTTGAAAAACAGGTAGAAAATAGCAAAAGGTATGCGCACAGACCGAATGGTGAAGTCTACATATTGGAATGAAGCTCATAAAGGAATCTGAGAGGAAAAAAAGATATAAAGAAAAAAGCAAATCAATCTTTACAAGGTGCATTATCAAACCAGACTTGTAAATACTGTGGCAATCAGGCCCTATTATATATAATTGGACATCGCATAGATCAAACAAAAGCTGCATACAGAATACCCCAAATAATTACAAATACCAAAGGGTGAATACAACTGTTACCCAGGGTAAACAATATTAGTTGGCTAAAAATATAGGAGCTCAACAATATGGATGAAACATAATTATGTTTCCTATGCCCAGCAGTGACGGTGCTTATATACTCCTTTACAGTTTCCATCCCTTAATCCAAAGAATAAAGCTCGAATTACCTCAGTAATGTTCTAATGGTAGGAAGTCCATACTTTATAATGGGAAACTCAAATAGCAAGATTGAGGAGGACAGTTGAGAAAGTTATAGGAGTACAGCAATCGTAATAAGAATAAGTGAGTAAGAAAATGATCGTGTAGTCCACCTTCCCTAAGGGGATCATACACCCAAAGCGAATAATACCTAGCGTAACGTTGGGAGGAAAGGACAACTTAGTACAGATGAGGGCTATGTAATGGTAGCACCCTGTTAGAAGATGAATCCCAAGCGTACCAGCAAACCAAACACTGAAAGTAAAATTTAAGGAAGGTAAAGATATACATAATTGAATTAAATGATAAAACTTAATATTGTTAAGCCGAAGCTTCGCTCAATTCTAGTTCTTCTCTAGAGGGTAGTTGCTTATAATAGTAGATTGCCGATCCTGTTTACCTAAGTAGAATTATAAAGCCAATGACAGCTATCCCTACTCACACCATAAATGCGCAACCTTCTCGACGGATGGTTTATCAATGCTGGATTCCATCAGGGTCAGTTTTCAGGAGTCAGCGGATTGCTCAGATAAGGAAAATCCATATACTTATTGCTTTTGTGCAATGCAGTTTAATTATGTCTGCAGGAGAGAAAAACCTTTCCGATGGAAGAATCGTCATAGGCCATCTCTCAAGTCGACATGAGACTCATAACTTAATTAAGACTCCGATGCCAGGAGGCCATTCTGTCTATAAAGTATTGTTGTCAATCTGGTCTACTTGGCCAATTGATAGCAATTCTAATTACTATGTAGCTCCCATGGTAAGAGGCACTCCTATGTTGGCCTAATGGACACTACCCTTACCCAATAGATTGTAAACAACAGCAACTGTGGTTAAACTGAATGCCTTCAGAGTCCTGTAACATGACTCAGTAATGGTATCGTGCCAGGGCTATAGTTGTTGGACTTGTAGAGTCTTATCCAAATATACTTCCGTATATCTCCTACTCTCAGGGCCCTGTTCTGAAGACCTCCTATGCCTCACATTACGGAATTGGACACCCAGAATACCCTCTGAGTGCCTGCTGCAGGCAATACTAGCAGCTTGACCAAGTCAGCTGTCACCCAATGCTATATACACCTAGCAGACAGCATCCATTCGTTTGAATAGCAGTGACGTATAGAGTATTACATCACCCCATTTGCAATAGAGATTTTGCTAGAGTAGTATCAGCAGTAAAGCTTTACTATAGTGAGTGAAATTGCGAACAGGAGTGCACAAGGCAGGTGTTAGGCTTCAAAAACAACACAAATCCACTCTGGATAACTATAGTAGAGATTTGCATTTCGTATAGCTATTACCGTAGGGTAACTAGGGATTGGTCTTCGCATACACGAAGTCCTGGGTACGGTAACTTACCCTCATTATAGCTCAAATTCTACTTGCAGCCCAGGAATGCCTATATTGGTTTGCGGAAGACTATGTTTAAAATCTTCCTTGTTTACACCGGTCTGGTGACCATGATGCACGTCATGACCGGACTTTGTAAGGCACCATGGCCACCACATCGCTTACCCTATTTTCTCTAGATTTTCAAATTACCTGACCTTACTCTAGTCCTAGCTTACCCTTCCTTAGTAGGTTACCCTACTGAACCTAGGCTCAGGGTTACCCTGTCTAAGCGGGTTACCCTACTGAGTTGTGAATCAGGGTTACCTGGCCTTGCTGGGTTACCCTACCGAACTCAGTACCGTAGTACCTTTCCGTAACCAAGTTACGTATAGGTATTTGGTCACCTTTACTACAGTTTTTGTACTATTCCTCACAATGGTCTTTCATGACGAATGGCTGGGGTGAGGTTCAGAAAGCTATACTATCGGATAGAGAGTCGTTACACTACTTACCTCTTCCGCAAGTCTGTCCTCAGACTTACCACTTTGCAACAGCATTCTGTTTTCTCTTGCTAGTACCATCAGCAGTTACTCCCTTGATGACTGATGTTCTATAGGTTTAGTGTGATATGGTTTATGTAAATGCAGCAATACTTCACTTGCCATTCCTTCTATCTTTTCGAAAGGTTCTAGGGAATTTTCTATTTCTTTATAGCCTTGCCAGGATACTAAGTATTGGACAAACCGATGAGAAAACTTAGCTTTGACACTTCTATACTATCTGGTGTCTACTTTGGCATCCATTATATAGGTGAGGTCCGAGTGAACAGTCTCAGGTACAGGTATCTCCCTGGGCGGCCAACTATGGGATGTTGCCAGTCTGGCTTTCTTAGCCTGTTAGGCACAAGCGACTCCCAAGAAGCCTACATGACATACCAGGATGGGAAGACCATGAGCCCAGACCTCCACAGACAATCATACACCTCGGGCCGCTGCGTTCGCCTTGGGACTTGATACAGGTACCTTGTGCAATTGCTCATTTACATAGAAAAACGACTAATTGGTGTACTTCATATCACCCTGTATACATAGTCGCCGTCTGTCCGACCAGACTCTGATCCCAGACTATACCTGTGGTCATCTCCGGCTACATCTGGGAAGTCGAACAAAGCAATTCTGGCAGGTTGTAGCAGACTTATTCCCTGTTGATGTTAAGCGAGCCCAGGTAGTTCTAGATGGGTATAAACGTGCAATAGAAGTAGGTCACTCAGACACATACTTAGAGTACACAGATGCCCCATTTGATGACTACAAGAACAATGAACCTATTGGAACAAGGTGATAAGGAGTGGCAGTGAAGACAAGAAGGTATTGGCCTGATCACGAACACTAGACATCCACTAAGCCAGCTGCAGAGCTGGATAAGACTGCACGAAGCAGAGTCTTCTAAGAACCATGCTGTCCCCATGGTATTCTACGATATTCTTGGTAGGTTCCAAACTGCGCGGCTATAGCTTAAACAGAAGAAAGAATGATAACAGTTTAGAGTAAGTGGAGTTCACACCTTCAGAGAAGTCAGAGCGCTCATTATGTGGTCAGCTGTGTGGGGAAAGAGAAAGTGTCCATGTCAAGGCGGGTTTGCTCTGGGTTCAAAAGATGGAAGTTTGGAAGAAAATAGTGGTTTATATGTAAACTAGTTGTAGTCCGCAAACACTCTGATGTGGGATATAAATATCAATGAGCCTACTGAGCTTTAGCCATTACTAGCAAGGGAGAAGAGATCTTTTTAATATTTAGAGTTTTACTGAAAATCTTTACCTACTAGCATTCCTAGATAATCTGCGATTACGAAGAAACATTATAGGCCAAGTCTAATTCGGTTACCTATATAATATAGAACCATTAACCATATATTGATATTTCTCCTTGTTACCAAGGCTCAATACATGACTGTCGGATACCTCAAAGTCATACCAGTGGAATCAAACAATCTCAAAGATGATTCCACCCTCCTGAAGGAGTCTACTTTTTTGATCGCATCCAAATAACTTCATCGTCTCGATTTAAAACCATGCTCTAGGACTCTCTTCCAGAGATTGTATTCCTAGCGAACCGCTACGAACCCTCCTAGTTCTCCACACCTAAACTCATCCCTACACAATGCATTTCTCAGATATCTATCAAGAACATCACAGACTATCCTTCTGGTGACACCTCCTTATTGACTACGAAAGTCAGGAAAGTGGAACCTCAGGTTCCTTTTCTTCAAACATATCCTTTACACCCTCTCCGTGGGGATTCATGAAATACCCACTTCTCCTAAACAATGTACTCTTGACAACTGACTATCGACATGGACAAAATGATGTCTGACATTGAAGAGGTTTTATTGTTAGGTAGTGAACTTTGACCTAGGTTCTCTAGAATACAATTGGCTCTCCACCATCTCTTACAGCCAGGTGGAGTGAGAAAGTCAGCCCCCGCACCCATTCCTGTACCCCTAGACCTCCGGATCTGTGAAACTCTGTCTTGAAAATCTTGGGAGAATGTATTGGACTAGCAATAAGCTATTTTGTCTGAACCCTATATGGATCGGCTAACAACACTTATCAGGCCTACAATAAACTGTCTACTCAAACGCATGTTCACTCTGACCAATTTCTGCACCATGCAAACCGTATCGCCTGGGCTGAACAAATAATGGGGGAAGAACTATATTAGATACATATGAGGTTGGAAATGCTGGCAGCAGAAACTGTAACACTCCCAATAGAAACATCCACAAGGCTGGAAACACAGTTACAAGCTCACTAACAAAGAGCTATACCCACGGAAGCAGTTAGTACTCAACTTGATGCTAATATTAGTACCAGAGGGAAGGAATCTCAGCACTAATATCGCCAATTGGAAGAAGCCTTGGCCCACCAAAGAGATGAAATTCTACAGAGCCAAGTTGCCACAGAGACAGAGCATGAACTGACCAGACTGGAGTTAAGGGAACTCTTCCCTCAAATAGAACTAAAACCCATTCAAAGAAAGGGCCAATAACAAGAGGCAGAAGATAGTGTTACACTAAATGAATCACATGTTAGTTTGTATAAGCAAGGCAGTAATCCAACTACAAGTTGCTAGAAACCGACCAAGTATGAAGAAAATAGTGGAACAATAGCCAGTTGAAAATCCGGGGTAGGGAAAGCGAACAACTGCCAATGGACAAGAGGAAATCCGCTTCATTACCTCTCGCGACAAGGGAAAAGGACTTGAGTGCGGAAGTAGATATTATAATGATGGAAAAGGACTACCACCGCCTATACCAGCGAATACACCTAACCCGGACAACTCTCACACGGGCTCGTACTATGGAGGTTGCCTCTATAGACTATGTGGGGAGCCATCACGAAGACTCCTTCCAGGACAAAAGGACAAATCCTAGCAGATGTATAGGTAGACTGACTGGAGCAAGCACTATCTCTAACTAACAGAGGGCAAAGGGACAAACTGTTCAAGTTTAGAATATGCCTACTCAGGATGTGCAAGTATAGTTACTAAACTTTGAGGACTACTTTGGGAGAAATCCATTGCAATGGGAAAATGGTGAAGGAAACATCAAGTATGCATTACGAAGAATGAAGGGCACTGGGTAGCTCCCTTCACGGTAACCTACATGAAGAAGATGATCGGGGACCTTGGAATCCCAAAACATTGAGGCAGAAGAATCAGGTATCGCCTAGAGAAACATAATTCAGCAGCGGGTCCCTATTGAAGCCATGCGTACACTATAACAGGAATATAAAGATTTGCATAGCGAGTAGATCAAGGCAGTCCGCAGGCTTACCAAAGCGGAAGAATTGTTCAAGAAACAACAAGGGTTATTCAGAAAAGACCCCCAAGGGAGAAGTAAATCCCAGAATCGAAAACGGGAGGAGAAATCCAAAGCCAGCAAGACCACTGCTGGAAATAAAAAGTTATAAACTTATACAGCAGCTGAAATGGCCGCCTACAAATTGAAACAACAAGCATGTTTTGCTAATCTGATGTCAACAGTAATTTTCTTAGTGTAGGTTACTGCAAAAGAAGCAACCTTGGTCTCTCCATACTTCCGAAGACGTACTTGAACCACTCTTCATTTAGATAATATTGCCATAGTTTTCTCCCAAAGTAATACTCCCAATTTGGTTACAATACTTGCACATCCTGATTAAGCTAATAGTCAGGCTTGTGAGGTGGATCATCTGCCACCTGTAACTCAGTCTAATTCTTCCCCCGGTCAGTCTACCCTAGCATATTCTTCAGATTTGACTTTTGGCACTAAGAAAGGTAAGTATCCTTGGTCACCACAGAGTGTGAATGAGCCACTGCTATCTTCTAAAACAAGGTCATCATCACAGGCTCAGGTGTATTCACTTACGGAGTCGGTAGGTGGCCCTTTCCACCATTTCGGTTTGCTTAACCCCAGTCTATTCCTTTTCCCTTGTTCCATAAAGGAACAAAGTGAAATTCTTCCCTTCCCTTAGTTATATTCGATTTTCCAACTGTAGGATTTCAACTGGCTGTAGTTACCCTGTTTCTCAAAGACTAAGTGGGTTTCTAACAACTTCTAGAGGTGTTACGGTTTTTGTTTATTCATACACAAATAGGACTCCACGGGTATGATTCATCATTCTGCCGTTTGATATAGGCTACTCTTGCAATGTAGTCTTGTTCTAAGCGCTGGGGGAGTTCTCGTAACTCTCTATGAGTCTGCTTATATTCTGCCTGTAATGTAACAGGCCTCTGTAAAATTTCGTCTCTTTGTCTGTCTGGGCTTGTTCCAATTGGTTATCTTGATCAAGATATTTCTGCCCTGTAGCCAATTTTAGCCTGTAATGGGGAAGTTACTACTTCCTGGTCTATAGTTTGTTGTCCCTGGGCTTTAAACTTACTTTCAGCCACTCAGTTGTTTCCCTTTTCAGTTTGAATATTTCCGCCTCTAGTATTACCAACCCCAGGTGGACTTCCTTTAGTTCTTCACTCATGCTCTGTTAACTACTTCCAAAGTGCATTACATGCTCCTAAAGTTAGACTGGATCTGTCTGTGGTTGCCTGAACAGTGGGTTTCAGGCTAGAGGAGTATTTTCTACCGTTCCCTGTAGTGGTAGGTTGAAATTCCCCATGGCTTCTTATATACCTTTTGCCACTTTTTCCAAGACTGGGTTTTAGGGGTCTGGAGGTCTATCGCTACTTGAACAAGTGTCTGGAGTTGATTTTCACACTCGACAGGGTTGTGATGGATGGTGTAGAGTAAAAGTAGAGCAGGAGCCTCAGGTCCATAGTCGCTTCCCACTAGCAATACCTCTGTGACATAGGACATGGCCTTTTCAGTGTTTATAATCAGTAATCAAGAGGACACAGTTTTAAGAGGGGAATGGGTGCATTCTGAAAGTTTAAACGGATGGTATCAGTGAGGTAGGTGCAAAGCTAAATGACCTGGAAGTTTTCCACTTCTGGACTATCACACTCAAGGAACCGTTTCTACAGGATGGTGGGACCATGAAAATGATTTAAGATTATTTTGACTTCTGATTCTGTAGGAATAAGTAGAGGATTAGTGAAACAGGAGGGTTAGTAAAGTTGTTAAACAAATTCAATTTCCGGGAAGCAGTCTTGGAGTACTAGGTTGCAAGTGGAGATCTACTTGAGAGAACATAGGTTCTCGAGGAGGACTTAGAGGGTCTTGGAATTATTTACTAGCTTACATTATTCCAGGGAGATGACTTGGCGATGGCCAAAAGTCATATATTTAGCTTTGGTAACAAAGAAAATTTTAAGATATGGTTAAAGGTATTTGTTTCTAAGGACAAGAGAAGCGAAATGGGCTAATAATCTGGTGGTTATAGATGGAGATTGTCTACAAAGACTAGTAGGTAAAGTAGGCAAGATTTTTTGAGTCAAACAAATGATAATGATAAAATCTTTCTCCGTTGCTTGATAATAGATAAAGCTCTGAAGGCACTTCAATATTTATATCCCTTGTGGGTGTGTTCCCAGACTACATCTACCACTTATACCACTTTAGTATTCTTACCAATTTCCTCTATTCAAACCAATGGGCGAACATCCTTTGACCCAGAACACTCTCTTCCCCATACTGCCTATCATACTCTTGGAACTCATCTTTCTCTCAGACTGTGCTACACCTATTGGTAGGAAACATCAATCTTCTTCTGCTGTTTAAACTAGCCTGAATATTTTAGAACTTCCCCATAGTTTTTTAGATGAACAAGGGGCCAACTTGGCTGTTGGCCATGTCTGCTTTGTACTAACTTATATGACTCTTGAGGTGGCTTTAAGGATAACCTGTATCAATAATTGGTCTAATACCTTCAGGTCTACACTACCTCGCCTTACCAACATGTTTCAATAGATCCGTCAACAATAATGGCATCATTTTGGGTCATCAGAATAGGGTCAATAGTTACTGGAGTAGCCTACTTCCCAAATCGCATACGTACCCCGGGAACATACCACGGATACCTTAATAATATCCGGATGTAACTGATACGTTTTTTTACAGAATCGCCTCCTTCCACTTGAGTTGTATAGCTAGAACGGTCATGTTATTAACCCTGGCTACAGCATCTGGTTGGAAGGACATCTGCCACATATACCGTGTTACAAGAGGCGGTCCAATAACACTGTTTTCTGAGGCCTCAATCTACAAGACTAGGAGCATGTGTTAACTGGCAGGGCGCATTCCGGATTCGGAGGGCTATGATTGAGCTGTTGAGGTTGGGACCAGACCTTTCAACTTCCCAAGTTTTCACTGGAGATCTGTGTGAGCCTAACGTTAAGATACTGCCAATACATGGTGTATCTACCTGGATATTGGTGAGTTTCTCGGTCACCAGTATTAGAAACTCTAGTGTATTGAATGGCCTGTCAACATTCTTGACAGGTCTCATAGTAGTGTTGAATGTCATAATTGTATTCCTTCTATTCAACTGTCCTATATTATCAGTTTCTGCCTCATAGTATTCTTGATTGCTATTGTTAGTGTCTTGTCGGAGTATACTCTAATTGGCCATTAGGTCCTTCTCCGGAGAATCCTTTGGCCTATATCCTCCTTTCCTATAATAATATCAGAATTCCTCTCTTTGATGACATGTAATTTGTGGTTGGCGTATCTTTATATACTCAAGAGGTGTGGATTCATTTCCTAGAGCTTTGCTTTTGCATACCAGTTTGCCTTTTTTTGCTGTAGAGAGTTCCTAGCTTCACCAGACTTATTTCTGGAGCTATGGAGGAGCCAGTTCCAGGTATAAGTATCTTGTATCTGAGGTTGTATTTTCCTTCTGAGTTTGGGATCCACTGTATCTCTACCTGTTACCTTTATATATAGAGTAATATACAGACTCTAGGCTCTGTTATTCCTAGGTCTTCTAGTTGTTCAGCAATCTTAGATTTTCTTGATTGATGGTTGTATCTTCTGCCATTGGACATAGATGTTATCTGATATAGTTGCTGCTTTGAATATCGACTTAAGGCAGTTCATGAATTTTAACACAAGAATTTGTTATTTTCCAATTCATCAAGTAGGCTGACGTAGAAACTCAATACTCAATTTTCAGTATTGGTGTTATAGTTTTCCAATAGATCCTCTCTATCATCAATGTTATCATACTTGAATAAATACTGCTTATCTTCCCTAAACCAGTGTTTCAGTTTGTCTAGTATAGATCTTTGCCTATTCCAATGAACCAGGATACTTGTAAAGGGTTGATGTTTGGTTTCCAATATTTTTGCAGGGGCGTCACCCATTATCCTACATGCTGGCAGAGGTTTTGGCAGGTGTCTGGATGTCTCTAGTTCTTTCGCGTTTTCTGGGGCTAGTAGTAGTCGTCATCAGGATTCTAGGAAGTTAGGGAATATACCAGGTGGTCTTTTGGGTCTTGAACGTAGGGGAAAGTGTTTTAGGGTTTCAAAGACAGGATCAAAGATGTTACTAGTACTTGGTATTGATTTCGGTGGTATGTCTGTTTTTTGGAGTAGTTATTGAACACTGGTCACTGTACTAAGCTGTACTTCTGAATTGGTATCTAGGTCTCCTAATGATAGAAAATCTTTTCTCGCAATAGCTGTATCGTCAATTTATCCTTCCGGTTGTGGATTTGGGATATGCCCTAGTCTGCTGTAAGTTTCAGATTTCCTTCCAAATCTTATAGTCAGATCTCTTATATCAACAAAGTTAAATATAGTACTAGAGGAAAGAGTCTCCTCCAATCCCTGCTACTTCTAACTAGTTACCAACAAATGAGCAAGAGCTCAAGCCTGGCATATATTGTTAATCTGGTAAACTATATAAAACCTATAGAGGCAATAAATATATAACATATGCCAGTTTGAGAAAGAAGTTCTAGAACTGAGCCCTCTTGGTAGCCATCTATTCTCTTGATGTATGAGGTTGAGCTGCAAAGAGGTGCAGAGGAGGAGGGTCCAATTAAATAATATATAGGGTAAAGAGGAGCAATAGGATTACTATTCAACCACGTATATTCATTTTCGAGGTATCTGTCTCAAGTCTGATGTCTCCTGCTATCCAGGTAGCAACTCTCCAATAGATGCAATCTTTCCTTCTTGAGCAGAAGCTTCTGCAAATCAATTACTAGGAGCATTAATGATAGGTGTATAGATACAGGAATCCAATAGGCCTGCAGGACTTCATGAAACCTTTGAGCTTTCTTACAATACTGCCTCTATGCTAAAGCTAGGATATATATCCTGTTCTTCACCTATAAACTGCAAGAGCACCTTCTTGCTAATCATCCAAAGTACGCATTTAGTAGAGTGGTGAAATTTAGAGATCCCTGTATTGAAAACAATGACAAAAGAAATCAAATCCAATGAATAGAGTGGACAAAGTCCAGGTTCATGACAGTGGTAATAGAGGTTACAGAAAATATATAAAAGTTACAGGTAAGTCTGCAGGACCTGTTGAGTGGTAATTGGTGTCTTTGTCATAATTTTCTCAGTTTTCTTCTTTTAGACAACAATACTTTCTTCTTGCAGGTCTTCAGGATTTACACATATATCCAAGCTGCTAATTTGATAGTAGTCTTTAGTATGAGAAGGAAACTACCGATATGAGAGTTCTCATAATTAGAGTGTAAAGTTAAACGCCAGTGGGAATACCGAGGTATAGTTAAAAGGAAATGATATGTTTGTCTTTGAACTTGCTAATAATGATGTTATATCGGTGATCTGGTTTGACACACTGTAATATATGTATATCTTCAAGTAGGTCTATTACCACTATAGTTAGTCCTTCCTTTGTCAGAATACCTTCATTTTATTTTCTTTATTTTTTATTTGATTTCCATATCAGAATTTCTAGATTTGGGAGGTCTGCGTCTTGTATGCTTTAGAAGATTGGCAGGATTGTGCCCCTGGAGTTTCAAGGGAAGAACTAGTCATATATCCTAGTGATATAATAGAGGCAGTATTGTTGTAAAGCCCAGGCTTTTCAGGACTCCCGCAAGGCGAGAGGATTCTGGTAGCTGTAAACCTACCAGTAATAATAAAGGCTCCGGGTTTCCAGAGACTCAGGTCTTGAGAGGAAGAATTCATGTATTTGATATAAGTCTTTTAGCTTGCAGGAGATATCAGAAATCACTCAGATGCCTAAACAGTAAATACACCTAGTTTAAAGGTGATCCTATTGTTCCCCTTCACTCTATAAACTACTATATAGTACTCTCTTTGTCTTCCCCTTTTAGGAAGTCTCCCTTAAATACTACAGTAATAGCAGCCTACTGTTTAGGCTCCATTGAACAAACTATTCATAGAGGCTAACACCTGTTACAATCTTTTCGTCTAAACAAGTTATATGTGGTTCTCTGAATCTAGAACACTGGTAGGATTGATTATTGTTCCCTTTTCTTGATAATAGTTAGAAGTCGGAGTGGCTGGGACACACTCCTACCTTATGTACTATATATATCAATACCGAGCAAAGAAGTCGGACAACTAGGTCTAGAAGAAGATCCTGACATACCAGCGGACTTAGAAATAACCCAGACATATAACCAGAAGGAAAAGGTAATGTTACACTTATAGCTAAACAAAGTTTCCTACAACTAGGTAACCTTGATACAGACTCAGAGGTGGAACTTCCTACCAAGCAATCGTTCAAAAGACAACTGCAGAGAATAGACACAGCTCACGAATCTAGACCAAGAATTAGAAGCATCTCTGAAATAGTTTTTGGAACCCTATTGAATACTGGAGTACCCTCAAAGAGCAAGACACCACCTGGTAGATGTCCAGACTTCCGAGTAGCTTCTGGACTACCACCACTTCCTTAGGGAAGTGGGAAAGAATTATAAACTCTCAGACACTGGCTAGCACCTCGCCAGCATCAAAAACAATAGTATCTTTTCCTGAAGAAGACAGAAAACTAAAGATCAAGCTTCCGCAACTATCCAAGTTCAGTAGATAAGGCAAATTTCTACAACCAGACAAACCCAAGCCCTGGTTTAGGCCGGTCAAGAAATTCATATTCAAGTATTATATCCTTAATCACACCAAGGATGTAGTGAAATACTATAGTACCTATACAGAAGATCAAGTATATAGTGACTATCTCAAGATCCTGGATGAGCTTGAAGATAACCAACCCTCTTTCCCTAAATTCAACAATCTATTTAAGTAGCTTTTGGAAGCATCAACCAATAATAACAACCTGTACCTCAAATGGCAGAAGATACAACTGTTCCCAGGAGGCAAGCCAGTCAGGTTTTCAAAGATTGCTGTAGTACTAGAAGGCCTAATAGGAAAACTTCCTATAAACTCGAGATCAGACTAAGTACTGATTAACACTTATCGGATACTATGTATCCCTAGCTCAGGAGAAGTATTAAACTCCATATCAGTGATACCGATACAAAGAATCAAATTATCCAATTAGCAGAAACATATGATGTAATAAGGTTCAAGACAGGAGCCAATGAGTGTAGTGTTCGCTCCTCCAGCACCTTCAGAAATAAGAACAACAACGCTAATAACTCTCTACAACCAAGCAGTCATAACCCATCAGGAAAAGGCAATGCTCCAACCTGAAAATTGACAACTCCTAAGGACAAGAAGCTAACCAAGCAAGAAATCCATCAATGCACGGGTCAAGTAGCCTCTTACTATTGTGGAGACACAGGACATATGACTAATCATTTTCTAAACTAGAAGATCAAGTCCAATCATGTCACTGCCATCCAAAACACCCCCAATTGTGAGGAAGAGGAGTATGAGGCTGAAAGCTATGACACAGAAGAGTTGAATTGAAGGAATACAATCAGAGCATACAAGACTACTGTTAGCGCCACTAAGGAAGCAGCATGGTCATTTCAAGCATTAAAATTCATACTACTAGTCAAGAAGAAACCAGGCAGGGTCCTAGCAGACATGGGAACTATTGGCAGTACCCTAATTAGCAATTAGTTTGTCACAACAGCCCATATCTCTTATACCAATGAGATGATGCCTACTATACTCAAAATTGCTGACAAGGGATACAGATGAAACAGCAAGCACACCTGCATTCCAGATATCCAAATTGGAAGTATTAAGGTACCCATAGTATATATCAACATCTATTATGTACTGTACGCTTATCAAAAAAGTAGGATCTGATCATTTGATTAAACATTTAATCTGATCAAGGACTGCAGGAGGGTTTGCACAGTTCTGTTACCTATGAGAGTATAGAGTCATTGGAGGGTAACTGACCTGTAATCAAGTATGATATCATAGGTAAAGTGTGACTGTCATATAGGTCCAGTGCCCTTTTCAACTAGCAACCCCCTTCCTCCAGACTTGGAGGTTTCCGATATTCAAAGATATTCAAATTGTGCTGCCTTCAAACTATAGTATTGTTAGAAATATGCATTAGCCTTCTTAGATAATATCCGGACCTATATAAAGGCTTCACCTATGCAATTATCAATTAAGATAAAAAGACAAATTCATAAATGCTAGTCTTTACTTGTTTTGTATTAACAAGGAAGAATTTTTATAAAGCAATTATAATTAGTATATTTGATTTGAATACATTAGAGGTAATCAGCCCAAATGGGCTCTTTCTTATTCCTAATACCCTGCTTATCTAATATCTCAACTGTTTTATCATCAACTTTGGGGAGATGTACCATCCTAACAGAAATACATACATTAAAGATTGAATCCATTGTTAGACTTTGACATCCTTGAACAAACTGGTTCTCATATCAGTTTCCACTACTGAATTCCACCCTCTAAATAATAGCAAGTTTATTTCCAGTATTGGCTATCTATCAGCGAATTAGCGGAATTAAGGTGCAGTGATTGAGGTCCTGAATTTCTGAAGACTCCTTACTTCATTGGAAATAGACCCTAGAAAGGTCATAAACACACAGAATGTCATATGTACAAATAACTGCCTAAGCATGCCCTTCCTCTCTTAAATTATTATTTTAGCTTAGTTTAACAGTTCTTTCTGTTGTATTAGCATCAATCTCATGGATTAAAACTGCCAGTATGCCCTATTCTCAAGCTGTCCGAATAAGGGACCTAAGAGTGGAACCTTCGGTATAGTCTCAGAGTATGTCTTCTATTTACTTGATATCAGGATTGTTGTAATTGTTAATTTTCTCAATTCTTTTAATACAAGAACTCTTTTCTTTCATATCAAAGAAGAGAAGAGAGTGAGGATACAGGACAAAGGATGGATTGGATGAATCAGACTTCTTATAATAGTGAAGAAACTGTAACCAATAATTGGTATAGGTTGTGAGATCAAGATCCATAAAAGGATCAAAGGAGCACACTGCAGAGCAACAATTTTGTTTGTTAATATAATAACTAATCCTTTATTTATATATATATTAGTTTTGAATGATTCAATTTAGCAAATAAAATTTATAAAAATAGAGGATTTTGAACAAAAATTATAAGAAAGGATACATACACTGTAAGAGAAGGAAGGTAAAGTAATTTAGTAGGATGAGGGAATGGTGAAATGAATTAGGTGTAGACCAGAAGGATGGCTTTAGGATAAGATTGAAATAATATCAAGTTGATAAAAGAATTAGGTACGAGGAAGGAAGTAAAAGTGACAAAGGCAAAGGAGAACTTGAAGTAAAGGGATATGATACAGTATGTAAGAATCATGAAGGAAAGGTTGGTTGATATCAAAAGATTTTAATAACTTGATTAATGGTTATATTAACTTTGATACAAACTTATACCTATAATAGAATAAATTATAGAAGTAGAAAGCTTAAGAGGCTGTTTGGCTGACTGTGATTTGAAATAATAGAAATTTGAAATCACATTTGGGGGATTAGATTTAGATTAGATTCAGGACCAACGAATTATAACTGCTGAAAGAGGATTATGTAATGTAAAATATACTTTGATAATATTTTTATTGCTCTGCTTATTGGCTGGTATCTACTCTGATCTAAATCAAATCTACAAAACGTGATTTCAAATTTCGGTAATTTCAAATCATGGTCAGCCAAACAGCCCCTAAATTGTATACATTTTGGGCTAAATATATACTACTGGTTGTGGGGTTAGTGATATTCAAGATTTTTAGAACTATAGAATATTATACAAAGAAGAGTATTTTTATTTATAAGATAAAATACTTTGTAAATCTTGAGAGTCTTAAAAGGCAACCTTGAAACTTTTATTCCTTATAGACTGATTCAATTTGCTTGTAATGAATCTCTTTAAAGTAAATTTAGACTATTGGTTAAGCTCCTATCTTACAAGATGTTATTCATATTCTAGGTAAGTTGGTTTTGGAAAAATTGCATATATATTGAGAATTCAAAGTAAATAGTTAATATCAAGTAAGAGGGAAAATAGTGATAACAGTAAGCCATGTAATGAAAATTTGAAAGACAAATGCAAATGAAAATTAACAATCCATCAAACAAGAAGTACAATTATATCAACGATGCTATTTGCAAATAATTTAGTATTCTACTCTGCACATAATAATCATACTTGAATATCTTATTTCCTTTTTAATTCCACAATAGCTCTACTGCAATTAACAATTCTTTTATATATCTGTAATGATCTAGATATTAGAATTAGCTCTTTGAAATTGGAAAATTTAATTTAATAAACTGCCTTTCTATATATAATGGCAGGAGCATTTATTTAAATAACAATTTGTGAATATATTAGTCACATACGTTGAGAGACCTGTTAGGGAAAAAAAACAATTCAAACTAAACTTTAATAAAACACACTTCCAATAGGGATAATGTATGGTATGAATAGTAGAGGATGAAAAGTGTTGGTATAAGAAGTATGGAAAATCCGGATGAATTTATTTTACTATTGTTCAAAAGGGTACTGGACCTATATGACAGTCACACTTTACCTATGATATCATTCTACTTTCCAGGTCAGGTACCCTCCAATGACTTTACACTTACATAGGTAACATGATTGTCAAAACCCTACTTAAGTCCTTAATCAGATCCTAATATTTTAATAAGCATACAGTACATAATAGACAATAGTGAATTAAATTTATAAAGATTTTCCATACTTCTTGTACCAATACTTGTCATCCTCCACAATTCTTACTATACTTCATAGCAATTGGAATCTGGTTTTATTACAGTTCAGTTTGAGTTGGGTTTTTTTCCTTAACAGGTCCCTCAATGTAGATGACCAATATATTCTTCAATTGTTATCTAGGTAAATGCTTCTGCCATTATATATAGGAAGGCTGTATATTAAAGCATATTTGGCAATTTGAAAGCTAATTCTAATATCTAGATCAATGCAGATATATCAAGGAATTGTTAATTTTAGTAGAGCTATTATGGTATTAAAAAGGTAATAGTATATACAATTTTAATTATTATAAGCTAAGTAGAATACTAAAGCATTTGCAAATAGCACAATAGTTCGCCAAATATGTAGTTGATATAGGAGAGGAAAAGGTAAGGGAGAATTTGATAGAAACCCCAACAGAGGCTGCGCAAACAATGCAAGCTCTATTTAGTATATTCCAAAAACAGGAATCAATTCGTGCAGATAAAAAGGGGAAGCTTTTGACACAAGAGTTTGAATACTAATTAAAATTGAGATTGAAATAGGAGAAAGCAAGATATCAAAAACAACGAGAAAGAGCAAATCCTATAGCTATTATAAGCTAAGTAGGCAACACCTCTACCAGAATACAGCCTCATGAACTGGAGGGACCACAAATTCAACAGATAGTAAGAATTCCACTTACATATAAGGATAATTCCGACATGGCAAACTCATCGTTTGGGAACCATGTATATTCTGAGAGCAAAAATGTGGAGCACAGTATTGGCTTTCAGAACGGATCACTCAATGTGGCATCCTAAATCCGGAATTCAAAACCTGTTGTAAACATGGTAATGTTATATTGCCAGAGCCTGTAAACTCAGTGCTGAATAATAATGATCCTCAAAGTTGCTCATTTCTTACTAGTCTATAGTGGAATGCTGCCTTGCGCTCATATCTTTATCCTATAATATGAATGATAGGCCTGAAATTGAAGGACCCAGAGTATGAAACTTCTAAATACATGGTGAACTTTACCATCTCCAAGGCCCACTTCAGCCAGCAGGACTAGAGGAGACAAACTATTCTCAAGTTTACCTATATGATCCTAATTTTGCTACCAACTTAGGAGCAGATCGATTTCCTGCATTAGATCAAGTTATTCTACATGAATTAAGCGAGATGTTAAACAATTGCTCTCCATGGATTATGATTTATAAAACAGTAGTAGAGCGGCTTACGGAAATGTATCAACAAGGACCTAATGAGGCATATCAGATTGTCCTAAATCTAAGATTGGAATTAGTTGTCAATGGTGAGAGAGATTTAAGAAGGGGAAATATGCCAATTATAAATAAGGTAGCAATCATCCTACCAGAAGCGTATGGTGAGAAAGGATTTCATAATATTATGCTTGCACAAAGAGCTAGGAACCAGCCACCAGGTCAACCCTTTAAGAACTTTCGGCAGATAAACCAAAACCATGCAGCATACCTCCCCCTACATTATGTCTTGATATTTCCCTGAGGAGAACTGGGTTGGTATTGGAGCTTGGAACTTCAAAATTTGGATGGAAGAAGGAATTAAGTATGCTTTTCCCTAAGAGCATTCTACCGTAAATGTTTGCATGTACGTGATGATCAACCTATAATCATCTTTCAATGATAGCGTCTATTGAAGCAATTTGTTGTTGATGCAAGGGCAGTTTCCAGCTAAAATAGGTTGATGTGGATTCAAAGTTATAAAGCAAACTTACTAGCCGATCTCAATAAGTGCTTAGTTGATATTCTACAAAGAGATGATATGGAGTTAGAACTTTCAACAGTGGGTAAAAAGGTTGTTCTACCATCTAGGTACTCGAGGGTAAGTCGATTTATGCAGCAGAAATATCAAGAAAGAATGGCTATTGTACGACACCTTTTACATACCTTATTATTTATTACATTTACAGCAAATCCGAAATGGCCAGATATTGAGGAAGAGCTATTTGATGGACAAACAGCATCAAATCAGCCAGACCTTGTAGCTCGTGTATTTTACAGGAAGCAATGTGCAATGCTTGAGGAGATCTAAAAGTTAAATATTTTTGGAAAGTGTAAAGGAGATATTTGGACATTTGAATATGTAAAGCGAGGCCTACGTCATATGCATCTAATGGTCTTTCTTGATACTGATCATACATTTTTGACTGCAAAACATGTTGATCGAATGATTAGTACAAAGCTACTAGATAACGCTAACGAACTAGGAAGAGAATTAGCACAAATTATACACACATCTATGCTGCATACGATGTGTGCTGGAGCACATACAACTGCATTATGTTTGCGAAAATCTTTAGATCACCAGAATCCAAAATGTGCCAAACAATAAACACCTATCTTTCAACCAGAGACAGTAATCCAAGAAGACGGATACCTATTATACCGACGCTATGACAGTGGCAATAACTACACCATTATCAGACAAGGAACTGCAAATGGTACTTCAATTACAATTAATAACTGATATGTAGTTCCTTATAACCCATATATAACCTGCAAGTACATAGTGCATGTGAATGTTGAAGTTTGTAGATCTATTCAGGTTGTAAAATATATTGAAAAGTATATTTTCATAGGCAGTGATCAAGAGACAATCAGAATCGAATCGGAGAAGGATTAGATAAAGCAATATTTGAGTAGACGATATATCAGACCAACTAAAGCGGTTTGGCGGCTGTTTGAATGTAAAATGCATAAAGAACTACCTACAGTAATGCATTTAGCAATACACCTCACTGATGAGCAGCTTGTATACTTTCCTGAAGGTACTAATATTGCAGACCTTGAGGAGAGCATAGCTACAGCCAGAACAACCTTAACAGCCAGTTTTGATTACAATATAGTACACAAAGAGTGCCGTCAGTAGCTCTATCAAGAATTTCCTGCATACTATCGCTTTATTCTAAAAAGTCTTTGGCAACGTCGAGTGGCAGGTGCTACCAAGACTATTGGCAGAATGTATTATGCTGGCCCTTTTATTGGTGAGAAATACTTCCTTAGACTCCTTCTTACTGTAATACAGGGTCTACAATATTTTGAGGATATAAGAACAGTTGCAGGTAAAGTTCATGAGACATTTAAGAATGCCTGTTGTGCAATGGAACTATTGGACGACGATGGAGAATGGATGACAACATTTGCTGAAGGAAATCTATTCTCCACAGGTCATGCTCTGAGACAACTATTCACTACTGGATTGCATTTTGCAATAATTAACAATCCAAGCCTGATATGGGAATAGTATTAATAATCATCCTTTGATGATCATCTCTACCGTTTGCAAGAGCAGCTTATTCAAGTACCACCAAATTCTCCTGATGAGATGGGTAATGTTCATATCGATTATGGATTATATCTTACAGAGAAACTTCTCCCAGAACATGGAAGAACATTGGAAGAGTTTGGGCTGCCAGTGCGTCTTCGTCAATGGGGTAGTATCAATAAAAGGAAGAGAGAAATATTCCCATAACTGAGGAGAGAGATTCCAATCATATTGAACAAGCAGCACTGCATGATACCATGTTCAGCCAGTTGAATGATGGTCAAAGAGCTTCTTAAAATAGAGTAATGAAAGCAGTGATTGATAATAAATATAATAGCAATTCACCTGCTTTCTTTCCCCATGGATTAGCAGGAACAGGAAAAACCTTTCCTTACAATTGCATCTGTTGCTCTCTTTGCTCTCAGGGATTGATTGTTCTCTGCTTTGCGTCTTCTGGCATTGCGGCACATCTACTTCCAGGAGGCAGGAAGGCACATTCTCGATTTAAGACTACGTTAAGTGACTGCGATAATACCACTTGCAATATCAGTCGACAATCACTATTCGCGGTTATTTTCGATTTACTATGTTGATTATTTCAGATAAAGTTCCCATGCTTCATAAGGCATGTTTCGAAGCTGTGAACCCAACATTGAATGATATATGCAATAGCGCTCCAGACAGGCTCTTTTGTGGTATACCAATTATCCTTGGAGGGGACTTTCTCCAAATACTTCCTTTTATATGTCGTGGATTAAATCAAGCAACTATCCTGGCTTGTATTCGGCATAGTCCCATGTGGAACCTTTTGCAAAATCTATGCTTGTCTGAAAACATGCCTATTGTCAATGGGGAAATCAACTGTCTATTTATAACCTTTCACTCCTTAGTAACACACAATCCTGACCTCCATGGAAAATTACTCCTCCCTTTATTTATGAGACGAGTTAATATAGTAGATGTTTTATGCCTCACTATTGATCCACCAAGCTTGATGGCTGGGGCAGTTGATAAAGCACAAACATTTATTGGACGTTCGATTCTTGCCTATCGAAATAATACAGTGGCCGACTATAATGAGAAAATGATGCTTGATATGCCTGGAGTGCTGCATAGCTTTCATGCAATGAATTAAGTTGATCTGCATAAACAGGCTGCTGAAGCAGAGCCTTTGCCTGCTAAAGATTTACAAAGTATTTGTAACGGAATCCTATTATGTTTCTACTATCACTACTGACTTGATGTTGGTTATTACTTATTTGGGTTTATACCTGATAAGCGCTACTATTTGGTTGTCCCTTCCTACTTGGTTATGACTTCCTAACTGGGTATTCTTTCCTTGTTTCGCTTATCACTACCCCTCCTTGCTTCTACCCATTTGGGTATCGCTGTCCTCCTTCTATACCTACTGGATTTGTATAGTAGTAGTGATCTCTTGTTCCTTCCTGTTTGGATTCCATTACTTGTTTTTGTTAGCTCCATCCTGTCGCTTTTAACCCTCTGTTTTCGGAATATGGTTACCTTGGTATGCTGCCTCTGTTAGCATGTTTGTTGGACAGGATGTTTGCGCTTTTGTTTAGTTTTTCACGCTACAATCTTTTGTATTTAAAGAGCCTGCAATCCCTTAAGGATTCGGACTCTCGAGCCTCACAGGACTATCATCTTTAATACTACAAGTTGAACGGTCACTCTATTAGTTCCATACCTTTTTACCTTGTCTATTGAAGACCTATCCATCGACGCTTCTCCCCCTATCCTAATAGTATCTTCACGATCCCTTTGGGATTCTCGAGATACTTGTGAGTAGGTTACAGTATTGATTTAGCAGCACTTCCACAGTCACTTCTTAAGATTAAGATAGGTCCACCTATAAGTCTATTGCGAAATATAAGCTTAAGGGAAGGAGTATTTAATGGAACCCGTTTACCAGTACTTAGCCTAGGACGAAATTGCATCAAAGCTTCAATTTTCAGAGGAAGATAGGATGGACAAGTACGACTACTACCACGCATTCGTCTTACGATCAATGAGAGCGATTTACCCTTGATTTATTATTCGCAAGCAGTTTCCTGTTCGCATATGTTTCGCAATTACCATGAACAAGGTACAAGGCCAATCATTCCAGCATGTTGGTATCGATATCTGAGGTGGTACCTTTACACATGGGGAGTCCCATGTGGCTCTAAAACATGTTACATCAATTCACTCTCTCATTTTACTTCAGACTTTGTATGTTCAAATACACCTAAGGTTTGTATTTCCGGAAGTACTTCTTTAGCATTCTTGATACTTAATTACCTGGCTTTTTTGATGGATTGTTAATTTTGATCTGCATTTGTCTTTCAAATTTCATTACATGGCTTAAATTTTATCACTATTTCCCCTCTTACTTGATATTAACCATTTACTTTCAAATTTTAATATGTATGCAATTTGTCTAAAAAAAACTTACCTAGAATATGAATGACATCTTGTGAGATAGGGGCTTGACCAATAGTCTAAATTTACCTTAAAGACATTCATTACAAGCAGATTGAATGAGTCGACAAGAAGTAAAATTTTCAAGGGTGCCTTTTAAGATTCACAAGATTTACAAAGTATTTTATATTATAAATAAAAATACACTTCATTCTATAATGTAGTATTGTCCTAAAAATATTGAATATCACCAACCCTGCAACCTTTAGTATACATTTATCCTTAAATATCAATGACTTAAGCTTTGAATATCTATACTTTATTCGTTTATAGGTATAGGTTTGTATCAAAGTTAGTATAACTATTAATTAAGTAATTAAAATCTTTTGTCATCAACCAGTCTTTCCTTCATTATTCTTACATACAGTATGCTTTTACTTCAAGTTTTCCTCTGCCTCCTTCACTTTTACTTCCTTACTTCTACCTAATTCTTTTACCAACTATTCATTATTTCAAACTTATCCGAATGCCATCCTTTTAGTCTAAACCTCATTTATTTCACCTTTTCCTCATCATACTAAATTACTTTACCTTTCCTCTCTTACAGCATGGTATCATCTCTTATCATTTTTGTTCAAATCCTTGTATTTTGATAAATTTTATTTACTTTATTGAATAATTTCAAACTAATCAATAAATAATGGATTAGTTATTATAACAACCAACAGTGTATCCTCTGCCTGTCCTCTTCTTTGATATGAAAGTAAAGAGTGCTTGTATAAAAGAATTGAGAAAATCAACAATCACAACAATCCTGATATCGAATCAATGGAAGACACACTCTGCGACTATAGATAAGGTTCCAAGCTTATGTACTTTATTCAGACTCCTCGCAAAGGATTAATTCAGGCAGTTTTCATCAAGGAGATTGATGGTAATGCAGCAGAAAGAGCAGTCAAACTAAGCCAAAAGAATGGTTCAGGAGAGGAATGGCATGCCTATGCAGCTTTTTATACGCAAGAGATTCTCCGTATTTATGATCCTTCTAGGGTCTATTTCCAATCAAGTAATCAGTCTGCACATATTCAGGACCTCAAATAATACACCTTGATTCCCCTAATTTGCCGATGGATTGCCAACTCTGGAAATAAACTTCTTGTTATTAGGAAGGTTGAAAATCAGTGGATAGAGAAGGTTATGACAACCACTTTGTTCAAATATATCAAAGTCGAATGCGGGATTGGATATTTAATCGATGGAGTTCTGAGGGCATGACACCTCTCCACTACCTTGATGATAAAACAGTAGGGATATTGGATAAGCAGGGTATTGGGAATAAGAAAGAGCCCATTTGGGCTGATTACCTCTAATGTATTCAAATAAAATGTACTAATTATAATTGCTTCATAAAAATGCTTTCTTGTTACTGCAATTAAAGTGAAGACTAGGATTCATATTGTCTATGAAGGCTAATATATATTTCCAATAATACTATGGCTTGAAGGAAGTCCAATTTGAATATCTTTGAATATCAGTAACCTCTAGGTCTGGAGGAGGGGAGGTTGCAAGTCACTAAAGTATCAGACTATGATATTCTATACAGTTTTGATAATCTTATAGGCTTTGAATCAGTCATAAACTGTGTAAAGAATACTTCCTATTTCCCTGACCAAAGGGTTAACTGCAATGAGAACAGCACTCTACTTCATTCAGTGAGGGCAAGAATAGAATATATACTAGATTTCATCAAGAGGTTCTCTCAGGTTTTTGTTACAGAAATACTGGAACCTCTACCTGCATTGCAGTACTTTTACCACAACATCATGATCAAAGAGCCTGACCTTGATATCAATATACCAATGTTCAAGATCCTTGAAAAATTGCTCATTAAGTTCTAGGTATGGAGAGAGAAAGAAATTAGGGCTGGGATACTCTACAGATTACAAACTCGATAAGGGGCCAGAATATTCATCCATGGGAAACCTGAGAGTAGTATAAGACCATTAGTGGACCTTAACTACTGAAATGATAATACCAGAAAAGCCATAGGTGGAAGCCAACTGGCAGCTTATACACAATACAGTCGCAGAGCCAAATATTGAAGCGCGAGGGAGATCAGTGATGCCAACTTTCAGAACAGGTGTAACGCTTATAAATACTCGTGCCAAGCTTATAGCTAGTTGCAACAACCCACAGATCTTTGCAAGCTCACAACCTGGGGAACTCTATAGAGTGCTGGACTGCTCAAGGTCATAAGACAGTTCAAGGTCAGATTGTTGGTTACCGTAGCATTGTAGTACCTATTTATGGTGACTTTATAGGTTACAGAGTAATGTAAATGCTTGCAAGTAGCATAACTCTGAGATTGAGAATGTGTAAATGGTTGCAATTAACTTTACAAGAGATCAACAATATCATTATCCATCCTGCCCCCTCTACGATTCATTTCTCAAGGTACTAAATGCAAATTTAAACAGAAAGTTGGCCCTTCAGGGCTATAAAAAGAAACCATCTCAACTTATAGTTACAGGGGGGATGTAAAAATTTGGATTACAAAAATAGATATACTTTAACATTATCTACTCATACAATCAATCCAATATGGGACCTGTTGAAATGTACGTTTCCTTATCCTACTAATCATATGACTATGTCGGTCATGTAACATAGTCATGTTATCTTCAAGATGTATGTAGTAGATTCTAGCATGTTCTTGGTATTTCGAAAAGTGTATTATTCGTGTAACTATAAAAGGGTATATAAAGAAGACAACCTGCCCTTCGCTTAGGAGAAGCACGCAACTCAGAATATATTTTATCTTAGTATAACTATACTGTGAGCTTTGACTACCAACTCTAATTACAAGAGCAAGTGTTATTTATCGCATACAATTTCAAGACCCATATGGGATTTAATAAAGTACCATTTATTTACAAAGTGTTCAGCTTTAATATGACACTACTAGTATTTAGAAAATTACTAATATACACTTAGGTTCAAGTTATGCTAACTTTCCATGTGGCTATGGTAACCCACAAACTAATATTGAGCTTTCTAATGACATTGTGCTGTCCGGCACTCTTTAGAGTGCCCACGAGTTGTGGCAACTAGCCCCAACCTTGGCAGGAATATCAGTAGGTATATCTTGCCATATCTCAGCCTAGCCAGGTGCCATAAGAGGGCCTGGTAAGGAACGATATCATTGACCTTGTAAACTGAGATGGGAACCATTGGTACTTTCAATAGGAAAGTACTTAGCTACCTACTTAGGTACGGTAACCAAGTTAGTCAAGTTAATCCACAACTAAAGTTAGTCAGAGTAAACAGCAAACAGAGTTATACAGGAGAAGCCTCTACTGTAGTTAACAAAATAACTGAAAAGGCAGGGTAAGTAGTAGAACCTTTGAAAACTAGTTAAGCTGTTAAAGGCACTTCAGGCATTCTTGGTTCCTGTAACCTGTGGTTTCATGATGGCGGAATCCATTGTAAATAAAAGAGTGGTTACATGAGATAGTCTGGTAACATGTCTATTGGTAACTCAGACTGCCAAACAGATTTTAGCCATGAAAGAATCATGTTACCCTCCCTTACGGATCACGTATAGCATTGTCAACCTCAACTTACCCTACCTTCAATATTACATGAAATGTGATAAATCATTAAAGCCACTAGAGCTTGATTTGGACCATGTTGGTAAACCTCTATTGAGATAGGTGGCAAACTTTTAGAGTTGGTAAAAGGTTAACAAACTTGGCCATTGGTGGTAGCAATGTCATACCATATATATCGCCTCTGTCCAGTAGAGATATCGTTTCAGCAGGGGATATTAGCGTGCCAGCGATGGCTGACCCTGGTAGGTTGTCTGTATTCACACCAAATAGCACCCCAGGATTACTCTAGGTGGCTGATATCCCTCTAGTAGGTAAGGGTGGCCCTTGAGAAGTTTTTCTGAAAGTCGTGGACAAACACAGGTTTGTCTGCATAATCCTCTACAGTAAAACTGGTTATTGCCTATAACCTATTCCATTAATGAGAGACATTACCGGACTCTGGGCCTATTCCGTCTTATCATAGTTCATGTGTTTAACGAACTATTAGCTATGGGCTAGCACCCTTTTAGCCAAAACTGTAGTGCAACTCACTGGAGGAGCTGAGTAGTATCTAGCATAGCTGCTGATTGGCCAAGTAGACAAGGTGGACTTCAATACTTGTATAGATGGAATCGCCACAGGGCAATTGAGTTTTAAATGCGATAATTAGATACATCGCAACTGGACAGTAGGCCACTGACCAGTCTTCGATCTGAAAGGTTTTTCTCTCCACTAGATATAACTGAGATGCATTGCAGAAAACTAATAAGATTTGTGAAATTTCCTAATCTCAGCAATCCGCAGCCCTCCAAAGCTGACCCTGAGGATGTCCAGCATTGACAAACCCTGAGTGGAGAAGGGTGATCATTTATGGTCGAAGTAGTGAAGGGTGTCGATAGCATATATAATTCAACTTAAATGAACGCCAATGGCACTTTGCTCTGATAACCAACTATCCTATCGGAAAGAACTGGAATTGTGTGAAGCTACAGCTTAACCGTATTAAGTTTTACTCCATATTTATTTTCTTTTATCTTTACCTTCCGTCAACTTTAATTGGAGTCTTTGATGCGGTCACAACCTGAGGATCCATCTTCCTACAGGATACCCAGATTACAACTTAGAAGAGACTGAGGATACGCAATTCAATACTATCAAAACTTGTCTTGGAGGCTTCGCCTGACAGGTAATACTTTAAGGAGACACAATTCAGTCAAGAACTTTCATGAGAGTCATAGAAATTACACTATCAGAAGAACCAGGAGTCCTTGAATAAGTTTAGGTTAATGATATCCGGATATACAGCAATACACACCAGGACTATATCAAGAATATCAAAGCTTTTTGCCAGAAGTTGCAAAAAGCACAATGATATGCCAACCCACGGATCATCTTTTCTTAGCAGAAAAGCTTGATATCAAAGGATACCTCATCACTGAAAAGGCATTCACCCAGCATCATCGCAGATATGCAGCATTGAGTATTAAACAAGACCTCAGAATTATTAGGAACTTCAACACTTTAGTGGGATGGTTAATTAGATCACACAGTTCCTACCACATACCACTACCATTACTGTACAACTTAAAGAGCCTGCCAGTAATGCTAAATGGATATGTATACACTTGCAAAATATGGCCTTTCACTCAGTGAAAAAGGCACTAAAAAATCATCTACTTCTTAGACCTATTGGCTATACCTCCGGGCTATCAAACTGGCTGTTCACAGATGAATCTTCTACTGGCAGTCACTCGTAGATAGGCTAAAGACCAACTCTAAATAGAGCCAAACCAGCTGCATTCCATGCGAGGAAACTGTCTGCTTCTCAAAGTAACTACCCTACCGACCTATATGATGTCGTTACAATAGTTCCGGTTCTACAAGCCTTCTCCCACCCATTCTCCCACACAGAGTTCACCATAGTTTCCAACCTTGAGACTCTTACCAAGCATATTACTGAAGAATCCCCATGACATTCAGGAAAGATAGAAAATGCATCCTAGTAGCTTCACTTGCAAAATAGAATACAGGCCTGAAGTTTCAAATTTCCTGATAGACAATCAATCTGAGTTTATGAAACTGATTCACAGCCTAAAGATATAATCCTCCACAACCTCTTCTCCGATAGTTCAGCTCCCAAGAACAGAAACTCCTATTTTATTCCAACGAACTACTCTTTTTCATCCTAATAAATCCTAGATTGTGATAGTGAAATGGAAACAATTGAAGAAAACAAGCATTCTCCATCCATTACTACTTGCAAATCTATCTATTGCTTTTCTCTAAACTACCTTGCAATCAAACACATAGCTGCAAATCTAGTCAGTTGCTCTCAAAAGCACAAGAACCCCTCTAGCATTTACTATAGTAGCATCCTTGGAGGGAACTCTTAGGAAAACAAAGCCACCATGTACCTTCAGCAAACTAGAGAGGTTTCAAGGCTTTCAGAACTCAGTTACACAGCCTTCTATTATGACCTTTACATTTCATACAGAGACAGCAAGCTAACCAATCCATATTTCTTCAAGGACCTTATAAATTGAAAGCAAGCAAAGAAAGCTAAAGCAACAACTAAGACTACCATAGACAGTAGCCCACTACAATCCAAAGATAGCTCTATGTGCCTACCCCCTCCAAAAAACAAATACCTTAGACTGCCAGATATGTAAACTCCAGGTTCTCCACCTCTGACTCCACTAGCTGCACCAGATTGTAGACGCCTTTATGGTGATCCAAAAGCCTTCCGGAATACAACCTAGATGGTAAAGGCCCTGACCTATGTGGGTACCCTCCACCCATCCTTCATTGGAAAATTCTGCCTAGCTGATATGCAGGCTCTCCAGAATTACCCTTTTTTCCTGTGAGTTATAGAGAAGACAGACAAGCTATACTACTTATGTTGGATTTCATAGATCAGGCTGATACCCGATATATTTTTTGTTTTGTTTTATGTATCGCGAGGTTACATATTTTATTTGCAGTACCGATTAGGTGTATTAGGTATTAGTTTTTGTAGAGAGCTTTACCAGCGGAGACTAGGTATTTCCCTTGTGTTGAAATCAAATAGAGGGATGTGGAAAACTTTAGAAAAGCAAGATCATGGTTTTAAGACTCACCCTCGGGTGCTTATACAGGGCAGACTTTGACTGACAGAGTTTTCAATATACTTGGTTGAGTAGTTACTTCATTTGAGTTTGCACAAAACCAGAGCAAGTAAGTCAAGCACTTAGCGCGGCTGGCGATATTGAAATCGACGGCTGTTAAACAACATATCAAGATCTCCAGTAGTAATACTCACCTGAAGTACTGACAGTTTGGGATATGAGTTACCATTGTTATACTTTACAGAGACGTATTTCTCTTTGTATCTGATACAACTAGAGAAGCGTTACAAGTACCTTTAGAAAGGAGAGTATCACATAGCTATTTCATCCTTTTACAAAGGTCTTGGAGGCCTAGCAAACCTCTCACCTCACAAGTCCTATAGGTATGTTACAAGTGTCTTTTTGTCCACTCAGATATGTCAGGACTTCAAAATTTACAGTCGCTTATGTGATTAAGGTCAGAACAACAGTGGACCCACCACACCTCCACCCTCTTGATCTCTAGCCTTACCAGCAACTGACAAAGTCTGCTAATCCATTGCAATCGATTTTGGTACTTCGTGCAACATATGAGACACCTATATCAGTATGAAGGTAATTATCTATCACTTTGCCTCCTATGCTCATCTTATAATACTTTAGGACTCTACTGCCTCTAAAACGGTATTCAGAAAATTCCAGAAAATGTTATTTGATATCCATGGACATCTCCTAAGTATATTACTAGACCAAGACACCTGCTTTACCAACAAGGTCTGGTCAGACATGATGAAGTCAATAGGAATCATTGTCTGGATGGCTCCTCAATTCTACTACCAAAATAATCGCCAGGGAGAGCACCGGATTTATACCCTTGGAGAGATTATGTTAAACTTTATCATCAAAGATACAACAACTAGTCTAATGTAGTCCGATCAATCATTGTAGCCATGAATGCTGCCGCCCATGAATTATTAGGAATATCTTCATACCAAGCACTCGATATATGTACTTGGACGATCTTGAATCCTCTTTTCAGATCTGCCAGCAATATACCGCAGTGAATGAGATCTTGAATAACAATGCAGCCACCAGGATGGAAGTTAATATGGCCTGCAAGCATACTACCTTCCAGCAGACTATGAACCAGATGATAAGTGGAACCCCTATCGAAAACAATTGAATATTGCCTCTAAAGATCCTATTAGAGGGCATCCTTACACCACTTGCCCTAGACGATACAAGAAACTGGACCCAGTTAGTTTAGACCCATTAAGGTCATAAAGCCAGACTCAAGTAGCAATAACTACAAGGTAGAATTGCCTAGGAGAATGGAGTAGCAGAAGCCAAACTTGGACATCTCATACCTACAGAAATTCTAAGAGAATGATCCCAATTGATCTGTATCCAGGAAGATGCATAGGCTGGCCCCTATACACATCAACAATGCATAAGAATGGTAAGCAGAGTAGGTATGCATTATCAATTTTAGAATAACAGAGTGGAATTCCTGGTCCACTGGAAATGGTGTGAATAGACAGATTACTTTAGGGAACCTATCGAGAACCGGGAGGAGAACACTGATGTTGTTGGGAATGTGAGGCACAAACAACTGCAGAGTGCTCTACATAATACCAACGACAGGAAAGAGCATGAGCCCCAACCTCCACTGACAATCATACCCCTCTCTGCACTGCGGTCGCCCTGGGAGTCATCTGAGGCACCTGGTGCAGTTGCTAATTTACATAGAAAAACAAGTAATTAGAGCAATTCTTGTAACCCTGTATATGTCGTCGCTGTCCCACCGACTCGGTGCTGTCAACAGTCAAGATTAGAGGGCATTTATGACTACGTCGAAGAATTAGAATCAAGCTATTCGGTCAAGAACTCAAAGAATTACACCCAGTTGAGGTTAAGGGACACTGGGTAGTCCTAAGTGCTTATGAATGTACAAGCGCAGTAGGGTACTCCAACACACACTGAGAGTACACTGAGAGTACACTGATACCCCATAAAATGCCTACCAGGTCACTGAGCCTATTGGAACATGTTGATAAGGAGAGGAAGTCAGACAAGAGGGTATTGAACCAATGGCGAACTTTAGTCGGCCTGTAAGCCAACTGCAGAGCTCGATAAGCTGGCACAAAGCAGACTCGGCCAATAACCAAGTTGGCCCCTTGGTATTCTAAGAACTTATTAGTACCTTCCAAAATGGGTGGCTATAGTTTCAACGGCAGAAAGACAGATGACAGCTCAAACTACCTGGGGTTAACACCCTTGGAGAAGTTAGAGCTCATATCATGTTATCAGCTGTGTGGGGAAAGAGAAAAGTTTCGTGTCAAAGCAGGGTTGACATGTATCAAAAAGATGAAAGTTGGAAAGAAAATACTAGCGTATATGTAAACTGGTTGTAGTGCAAAAATACACAGACACTGGATAAGAATATTGAAGTAGCTCCTGAGCTTTAGCCATCATCAAGGAATGGAGAAGAGATTATATCAATATTACTGGTTTTACACAAAATCTTTACCTACAAGCCTTCCTAGACAATCTCCGTTTATGAAGAAAGATTATAAGCCTAGTCAGATTCTCTTACCCTTAGAATCGACTACCCTTACCAGGGGAATATTGGAATGAAATCAACTTCAAAAAACCGCTGCGTAAAATCACCAGCCACTCTGTTAGGCCCTGTTGGAAGCCTAAAGAAGCCTCTACAATCCCTTGCTTTAAAATCATAGTACCCAATGAGATCTGGCAGCCCGATGATGATGAGGAATACGATTCTACTAGTTTGTATAATCAGTACTTTACCACAGATGATGATTCTTTTCTCTGACCTTGGGAGAGCGGTTATGAGGCCTATGACCTTAGTAGAAGATAAATAAGATTCAGATTTAGGAAATATAACCTGTGTGCGTATTTTCAGTACCTCTATTACCAACCTTGTGAGCCTTTCCATTGTCAGATTACCTACATTTGATTTGATTTCTATTATCTTTAAGTTCATTTCCTGAATTTCACAATTGCAGTTGTATACTTATTGTATCCTTGGGAGGATTACCAGGATTAGGCCGGGGGAGTTCCAAAGGAAGGAACTGGATACCTATAACAGTGGAATGACAGACTTAGTTTAATGCAAACAATCTTGGATTTCCAGGAGTCCAGCTGGGCAGGCCACTGGATTCTTGTAGCTATACATGCCCTGACGATGATGGTGGCTGTGTGTTTCTAGACCCTTACCTCTTGAGCAAAAGAATTAATGTATTTAAGAGTGGTGTTATGGCTCAGATAAGATAGTAGACTTGAGACATATGCCTAGATAGTGAATCCACTTAGTTTGAAAACTACTTGCAAGAATCTCGAGAATCCCACAGGGACTCGGAGGATACGATTAGGATAGGAGCAGAAGCGTCAATAGATAAATCTTAAATAGACAAGGTAAAATGTATGGAACTAATAGGGTGACTGTTCAACTTGTAGTATTAAAGATAATAGTCCTGTGAAGCTAGAGAGTACAAATCCTTAAGGGATTGCGGGCTCTTGAAATACAAAAGATTGTAGCTAGCAGAACTTTACAAAAGCGGAAAATCCTTTCCAACAAATATTCTGACTGAGGCTCATAACAAGGTAACCATATTCTGAATAAAAAAGGTTAAAAGCAAGAGGACAGAGCTAAGGAAACAGTTAATGGAATTTAAACAAGTAGGAAAAAGCTATCGCTAATTCTATAAATATTCAGTAGATATGGCAGGAGGATAGATATACTCAAATAGGTATAAGCAAGAAGGAGGTAATAACAAGTGAAACAAGAAAAGAATAACTAGCTAGGAAGTCTTAATCAAGTAGGAAGGGACAACCAAATAGTAGTCCTTATCAGGGATAAACTCAAATAAGTGATCACAAACATCCAGTTAGTAGTAATTGTAGAAACATAGTAGGATTCTATTACATGGTTGAACGGTGATCCTACTTTACCCCTTTACTCTAAATACTAGTCCATTGAACTCTCTATGTGTTCCCCTCTCCTTTAGACACCAAAGCGATTGCAGGCTATATCTTAAACTCCCTTGTACAAAAAATTCACCCAGGCTAGTACCTATAACACAGACTATAATTGACAATACTAGTAATTTGAAAACAAGTTTTGAAGATTTCATTTATATCAGATTAGAAATTAGCCTATGCGCTAACATATAAAATGATTATCAAAGTATATTTTGCATAATATAATCCTCTTTCACCAGTTTAAATAGGTTAGTCTGAAATTGAATATCTAAATCTAATCTAACAAACATGTTTTCAAATTACCGTCTTTATATGTAATTTTATGCCAAATGATGCCCAAAACTTGCCATAAGAGAGGAACACAATTACTCCTGATATGTGCTGATGTACGCTACTCCCAAGTCTTATAAGAATCCCTAAGGGACTCAGAAGATACTATTAGGATAGGGGAAGGGGGATTAATGGAAAGGTTTTCAAGAGACAAGGTAAAAGGTATATAACCAACAAAGTAACCGTTAAACTTGTAGTATTCAAAATGATAGTCCTATGAGGCTTAAAAGTCGGAATCCTTACGGGATTACAGGCTCTTTAAATATACAAGATTGTAGCTAGGAAAACTTGACAAAAGTGAAAAGATCCAGTGCAACTAATATGCTAACAGAGCCAGAATAACAAAGCTACCATTATGCCAAATATAGAGGGTTAAAAGTGACAGGATGGAGCTAACAAAACAATTAATATAATCCAAGCAACAATGGATAAGCCATCACTAATACTATACAAATTCAGTAGGTATAGCAGGAGGATAGTAATATCCAAATCGGTAGAAGCAAGGCAGGGGTAATGATAAGTGAAACAATGAAACTATTACCAGTTAGGAGGCCATAACTTTGTAGGAAAGAACTATCAAATAGTAGCCCTGATCTGGTATAACCTCAAATAAGTAATAACCAACATTAGGTTAGTAGTAATCGTAGAAACATAGTAGGATTCTCTTACATTCCCCTTAAAAGAATTAAAATTACCAAAACATTAATGAATATTGTAAAGGGCTTACTGACCAACTGACCTTTGAAGAATTCCTCTCATTTTCAAACTATTTGACTTCATCAGTAATATAAATCTATCACTGGTGTCAGGACCTTACTCCTTTATTAACCCCATAGTAATAAACATAATCTCATGAAGAAGTTAGCCTTCCATCTTGGATTGATCCAAGGTGATGAGTATTGTCATGTTATCCTATTCTGAGTAGTTTGAGTCTTGAAGGGATTTCCAAAATCCGTCTGGGTCAAGCTCATGTGAGAGGGGTGCAAAGTCAGATTACCTGAAGTCTTCTGGCAGAGAAAGTCTTGCCATGGGACCAAGGTACTCCTTTAGGCATATGGGTATGATGTACAGGAATCCAGTACTGTATTCATACGAAAATTATACTGAGATAATACTCATTCCCATCGCGGCCCCTTGTGGGCCCTATACATCACCTGCAGTACCAAAGATTAAATATATCCTCTCACCATATAAACAAACATTGGTACTACACTTGTAACACTATATATGTTGTCATCGCCTGTCCAATCGAACACTCAATGCCGGGTATATAAGGACTTGGACCCTGTGGTGCCAGTGCAACCGAAATCATGTGGACAGGATCATGGTCCGTAGAGTTACGGCCCATTCTGTACAGCCTTCGCTGGATTGTACCTATAGTGACTGGATGCACTATGCAAAATGGAGAATATGATGAGTGGGTTCCAGGAAAAACATGAGACCACACTTAGACTATCAAAACATCCTAATATTGGTAAACAGACCTATCAGAACAGGTTGATACAAAGGGGCATAGCCATACCATAGGGTATTGAACTGATAGTCAGTTTTAAGTCATCAAAAAGCCTTCTGGAAGACACCGCGGAACCTGTTAGCATCCAGATAGGTAATTATCCAAGTTTCCAATTTAGAGTTCTGAGAAACCTTTGCTAAATTCCATGATAGACTACCTAGTTTTATCAGGCAGAATATGGAACTGCATCTCTGGCTGATAAAAGGTTCCGACACTCAGTAAATAACAAAACACTGACGTCTTGTTAGGCTGAGGTGGTAAACAATATTCCCGAGTTAAATGATTCTCGAACTTAGGTTCAAAGGAAGAAAAACTTAGCAAAGTCTTGAGAAGTATAGAAGTTATAAGTAGTCAGTGAATAGTCAGACATGAGGTATAAATATAGAAGTGCCTCTCTAGCTTTAGCAATCACCAGGCAATGGAGAAGAGATCCTATCAATATCATAAGTTTTACTTACAAAATCTTTATTACTTTATCTAATAGCCTTCCTAGACAATCTCAGTTTACAAAGCAAAGATTATAAGCCTAGTCAGATTACCTTGCCCTTAGAATCAACAACCCTTAACAGAATCTGAAAGCTCTAGATTCATTGTAGCTATCGAACCAGAAGGATCTGATGAGCGTGCTGGCATCATGTTGGATATAGAGGAGTTCCTATGTTGCTTCAATTTCATTATAACCATTCAAATAGATGAAGAGCTGTCTCTTTGGGCAATAGATTAGGTCTTTGCATATCTTTTCGATTTTCCTTTACTCTTGTACACTGGCATCGATATTGACTGGGTCATTGGATATGGGCCAAGGTGTTCCAGGGAAGGCAGAGGGGTTTGGTCTTATGTAAATGTGAAATAGATAGGCTGGATCCATCGGTGGATACTTGAGCTCACTAGAAGAAATATGAGTTTGTTATTGTTATGTCTGTTAGGTACTTCACTCACAGAGATGGGTCCTAATAATGGTCTAACTAGCTTATAATTTCGTATAACCTGCAGGAGATAGGTTGCTGACTGGAGGATAACTTCAATTCATTTAGGGATGATTCTGGGTCTATGCTGTATTCTATTTTTGCTGCAGGTAATTTAGCATGGTTTGGCCTTCTTGAGTGCATCTCTGGCAGGTTGCTGGTTATTCATGATCTGGGAACCAATGTCTTGTACTGCTGGTATTAAAGTGGGGAGATCTCTGATGATCTAGAGCAAGTTTGGTAGTGTGACAAAGGTGATTTCGAATGGGGATACTTTACTGCTTGCACTAGGTGCTGTATTGATTGCTGTTTGGATATTAGATAAGTGGCGAACCCACTTGGTTCCTTTATCATTACCATAGTCTCTAAGGCATGGGTGAACAGATCTGATTCTGCACTTAGTCTGCCCATTAGCCTAGTGATAGTTCGATGTAGCCATGTTGTGATCACATTGAGATTTATCATAAGCAGAGTCCAAAAGGTCCTGGGCAACTTGTGATCTCTGTCAGAGATTAGGGAGATTGGGAAACCATGGATAGGAAATACTCGCTCAATGAGGTTGTGTGCTGTTTGCCTAGTAGTGATATTCTGGGAGACTGGTATGTGGTAGGCAAAGCAACTGAATCGATCCAAGACAGTCATAATGAGTTCAAGCTGGAAGCACAATAGACAGGTTCTGCAAAATTAATTGCCAGAGAAGAGAAAAGCTGTCTGGGAACAGGGACAGGGGTGACTGATCCTTCAGGAACAGTAGTAGGTTGATTGTTGAGCTGGCATAGGTGGCATCTGTGGACATAGTCTTTGAAATCATTCCTCATAAAGAGGCAGCAGGAGTGTTTTGTAGCATATTCAGAACATTTCTGCCAACCCAGATGTGCCAATTGTTCATAGTTAACGCACCCAACCCCACTCCTGGTGTTAGCCCCTTTTTTGCTTGTGACATAGGGGCTATAACAAGCGTCTCCACAGTTATCTTTCACTTTTCTGACGCGAGCTCCATCATATATCAGCCAGTCAGGGTGATCAATATCCTTGGTAAGTACCACAAGGTGATCATCATTCTAGGTAGCATTTCGAATGGTTGAGTACCACTTTCATTTCATGTAGTTTGTAAGCTGAAAAGCACAAAGGTCAAGCAGTGAAGAAGGCTGATCAAGAAAGCAATCTTCTTAATCAATAGGTGCCACAGGGTAGGAAGATCCAATCCTTAGTCAATATCAGTTATTTCCCTTTCTTTTCCCTTATTAATAACTGTATCAAAGAATGGACAGCTATCATCATCGTGGAGGGGAGTAGGAACAGCCCATCTTTGTTCTGCTCTGCTCTTAGATAATGATGGGAGACAAAGTTGGAGGAAGAGTAGAGAGGCAATATCTTGGAATATCGCAAGATCCTGAGGGAAAGTATACTTTATTGAGTCTGTCTATGTAGGTTTGGCATTTATCACAGATACCAGCAGTCCTGTGCATGGCTTTGTATTTATTAAATTCAAGAAATCGGTCAAGTTCATGGACTGGAGCTCAAGGTGAAACAAGTATGGGGTGAGGGTAATGTTGACAATATGTGCTGCAGGGGGCGATATTTCTGGACATGGTTATTGCAGGAGATTCCAATAGGCTGATAGAATTATGGATTCATATAAAGCAGTTAGTGATAGTATCTGGATGCAATGATGGGTCCATATCTCATGGAACATTATTAATTCATGCCAGAAGGCCAGATAGTAGAGCTTTAGCTTACTCAAGAAGTACTTTAGCTTGGGATGGCTCCTGAGGGTTGCTGACATAGGAGGAGGTCTTCCCAATTTCACAACCTTGAGTGGCATTGCTTGCAAATACGAGGGTATCTGCTGCTTGAGCTATAGCTTGTTGAACGGAATCTGGGTAGTGACTGGCTTCTTTGGAGCTGAAGGGGTTTAAGCTAGTGCAATAATGTGAATTGCACATAGAGTTGTTTACAGTAGTAAGAATGCAAGAGGGTACAAGAAGAGTAAGGGCACATGTAGGGTCTTGGATATAAGCAATGTTGAGGTAGTCTCTTGATATACTGTTCATGGCAGAGGAGGGGGTCTTGAAAAGGTTCTGCTGTGTATGGTCTTCCGATATTTGGTCTTCTTGAACTATGTTGTCTTGATAGATCCTTGATAGTACATATGCAAGGACATTATCTTTGACAGGTCTGTCTGTGATATCAAAATCATAATGTTGCAGGAACATGAGTCAACTCGTTTAGTGGTAAGGAAGGTCACACTACATCAAGAAAAAGAATACTGCCTTGTTGTCAGACATAATAGTGAACTTGGAGCCATATAGAATCAGATGGAATGCATGAATAAGATCCATAATCACTAAAAGTTCCTATTCATAGACAGGGTAGTACAGCGGACTTGTTACAAACTTTCTCCTGTGGAGTGTAGATGGGTATGCTTCCAGAGGAGAGGCTCCTGGGGCAACCCTTGCTTCTGATCCAACCATAGAAGCGTCAGGAATAAGGTATCTTGGATCATCTGATATCTCATATGAGATCGGGCAGAGTGGAATTGTCTCCTTAGCTTAGCACTTAACCTGTTTGAAAGCTTCTTCATACATGTATCACCATTGAAACACTTAAGAGGAAATTAGGTACAAGAGGGGCCCAGTGGTGTAGGCAAGGTGTGGGAGGAATTGTGCATCATATATCATAACTCCAATAAATATATGAAGTTCTTTTTTCAATTTTGGTGTAGGCCAGTCTAAGATGGATCCAATTTTCCCTTGGTTTACATGAATTCCTCTCTCGTATCTAACATGTCCTAGGAGAAAGAGCTTGTTGGGGAAGAATTTGCACTTGGCTCACAATGCTTTAATATGGTGCAGCTTCTGTCTTCCGAAGACATATCTGATGTGAGAAAAATTGTCCTCAACCAGGTCTGAGTAGATGGCAATGTCATCCATGTATGCTATTATGAAATTTCCTATAAATCCATCTAGGACAAACTCTATAACTCTCAAAGCTGTAGAAATGACGTTGGTACCTCCTTGCTGCATATCTCTGCATGAAAAGGATCTTGCGGTTGTCTTGATAGTTTTGTAGTTCTCATGGCTAGGAAGAACTCGAATTTGGAAGTAGCAATTTGCAAGTTCTATGGTAGATCTGAACATTACTCTAACAATAGTTCTGAGTATCATGGCTTGGTTAGGAATCGCTCTATAGTCCTTGATAGTAATATCTTAACAGGGGACTCTTTCTTCAAGACATCTGATTTCGCCATTGGGTTTAAACTTTATCAATATGTTGACTGAGTTCTGTGCCTCGCTTGGGTAAATTATTCCTTTTCCTTTACGGTCCTCGATTAATCCTCTGTATGCTGGCATGAGGTTATCAGGGAATGAGATGAATCTCAGGTTATGGTCTGAGGTTGTGTCTTTCTGCTGGATGTAGTGGTTGACATCTCTCAAGAGTCGTAATACCGCCCTCTTCTGGCTAGGGAATTCTCTAGGAAACTCAGAAATGAAGTTGGCTGCATCTGCTTCATTGATTGGTGAAAATAGTGCATGAGTAGCTTTCATGCCAGTCAAGGTAATTCCTTTGTCAGCATAGGTGATAATAGATTTTCTGCATTCTATTACAGTATGGTCTGCAGTAACGTAAGGCATTCCTAGGAAGATATCAAAGTTGTCAAGGGAACAGACTAGGACTTATGAGATATCGCAACATTCCTTGTAAATCTGTATAACAGGTTTTGCCCGATAGTTAATAGCTAAAAGTTATCCTTTGACTGCTATCTTCAGGTTAATAGAAGTATCTAGGTCCCTAGTAGGAATTTGGTGGGAAGTGACATACTTTCCTGATATTAAGTTTTCTCCTATGGATCCTGTATTTAATAGTGCCTTCGCTTTCTGGCTGTTGACTGTGATGAAGGCCTCGAGGGTTTGGGATTGAGTTCCACGAGGCCCTGCATAATTTGGGGTAACATTGACTGATTCCTTGATATGGCGATTGTCTGCCTGGGTCTGGTATGTTCTTCTGACATTCTGGGTCTCCTGGATCTGTCATGGTCACTATTTCTGTGCAACATTGTACTCCTATACTTTTTCATCTCAAGGCAGTTATTGGGGAAGTGTCTATGTTTTCCTCCATAGTAATAGTCTTCTCTCTCCTGCAATGATCCTTGTCCACCAGGGATACTCTTGGATGCTATGAAATGTTGTTAGAGAACCTGGATTGAATTCACTAGGTACTCTTCTTGAGGAGCTTGGGTGCTGGGAAACTGCATTAGAGGTCGCATTTCCTGCACAATGTTGGTTTTCATAGTGTCCTATAAAGTGGGCAATTGCATTTTGCTTTTCAGCTATTTCTACTAGCTGGTCAAAGGAGGTATCTGAAGTCATATGTGGCTTCACTTTTGGCTTAAGCTTGATATATATAGCATCTAGGAGTGTCTACAACACAGAATAGTGCAAAATTGTTCCTGGCAGGGGAGTGTCTCTCCAGGGTTTAAGTCTGATTAAAGTGTGTGTAATTTGTGCTATTTTTCTGCTGCTAATTTGCTAGAATTGTAGCCACTGTATATAGATAGTATCTGTTGTGTGGGTGGAAGTAAGTAGTCCTCTAATTTGCATTTATTACTAACAACTATGTGGACTCCTTAGGATGCTTCATGTTGTGTGGATTTATGAAAGACTTGATCTCTGCAAAAGGCTCAAGAGTATTGCATTGCTGTAGGGGAATCGTCAGTTATACCAAAGCTGGTGATGTATCGATGAACTGTCTTGAACCATGAGATGGTTCTCATTGGGTCACAATCTTTTCCTTCTCCTATGCATGTAAATGGTATAGGCTATTTAGGATGATTATTTCCCTCTAAAGGGACTGATATGGCAATGGGTACACAGCTTAGATTGTCTTGTGGACTTAGTGGACTTGGTAACCTAGGTGGTCTTGGTAGACTTGATAAATCATCTGGTGCACAGTTTAGTTTTCTTGGTTCTCTTAGTAGACTAGGGGGGTATATGTAGCCAACCTGGGGGTGCTGGTCCTGAGGTGTCCTCTGGACTGGAATCTGATTCTGATTCTGACCTTAGGTGTTTCTTGGATTGGACTTCTTGGTACAGCTGTTCTTGAACTTGTTCATAGACTTGGGCTTGGGTTGGATCTTAAGCTTAGGCTTGATTTCGGTCCTCTTCTTTACTACTACCTCGATGTACAGAGGATAGTTCTGAATTCTCAGATGGTGGTGCAGGTAGGGGTATTAGAGCAGGAGTTTGGGGTCCGGAGGAGGATGGAACTATTCCTCTAGTAGAGTGCATTCTGGAATCTCTTAGTAGTGAAATGGTTGTTAACTGAGGTGAGCTACTCACACCTGGAGTCAGTTCAAGACCTTCTTAAAAACAGTAAGGTGTACTAGTACTGCGGGTTGATGGAAGTCCAAGCATGATAAGTCTTCTGCTGAAGATCAAAGGTATACTTGAGTCTAGGTCATAAATTGTAACCTATTGTCCAGTATCTCGAGAATCCCAAAAGCACGCTAAAGCTGCTATTAGGATAGGGGAAGTAGTGTCAATGGATAGGTCTTCAATAGACAAGGAAAAAGGGATAGAACTAATAGAGTAACTGTTCAACCTGTAGTATTAAAGATGATAGTACTTGTAAGGCTTGTGAGTTTGAATCCTTAAGAGATTGCAGGCTTTTTAAATACACAAGATTGTAGCTAGGAATAGTTAACAAAAGCAAAAAGTCCTGTCCATCAAACATGCAAATGGATGCAGTATAACAAGGTAACTATATTCTGAAACTAGAGGGTTAAAAGCGATTGGATGGAGCTAACAAATTAAGTAATGGAATCCTAACAAGGAGGAATAAGCGATCACTAATACTATTCAAATCCTTTAGGTATAGCAGGAGGATAGTAATACCCAAATAGGTAGAATCAAGGAGGAGGTAATAATAAGTGAAACTAGAAAACTATAACCAGTTAGCATGCTATACCCGAGTAGGAAGTGACTGTTACACATACGGGAAATGGTACAAATTAGTTAATGTGATAGTATATAGAACTAGGAGGTTACTCTATGACTACAACCCATGCTAGGAAGAAGTAGTGTCTATAGCAGAACTACTCAGCCTTGGTGAAAGATCTAGACTCTAATGTACCGAGTACTATAACTCTTGATAATCCGAATGCAGATGCACTTGAGTGCATATATGCAGGAAAGATGGCCATCCAGACTGATCAACTAGTATTCCCTAAGTTGTTTCCAACTAGGCTACATCTACTTGAACTTAGTTCATTTGGCCTATGAATCGAAGGCGATTTACTGGTTGAGTACTAGACACCCGCAGAAGACTAAATAGTTCAGGGGATTATTTGACCGAGGGGGCATACATTTTCAGGGTCAAACCGGGTTTCCACTTTCGTTGAACCTGGCCATGATATCTAAGGATACTTCATATATATGGTTAACATAAGTACTGGAGAATTATATAAATAGCCAGCAGTTCCCCATAGTTAAGGAATCATCAAGCAACGGAGAAGAGACCTTAGCAATATATTCAGTTATTAGTTAAAACAACTTTTAAATTTTCGAGAACTTTCTTACCCTTTATCTTTAATCTTACTGGAGCTTTCCTGACAGTTCTCCTACCCTCTCAATACAAGCATGGCATAGGCAATTCTGCAGTACAGAATTGTCTACCCCGTCACACTATATTGTTATTCTCTTGTCACCAAAGCTCTACAATATTCTCATGGCTATTTCATCTTATGCCTGAAGAATACCACTACGCGCAAAGCTTTCATCAGTGCAAACATTGTTAACACTGTCGACTTATCAGTTTTGACAACGTATTTCCTGTCTGTTGAGAAGCATTCGCCCTTGACATACTAGCAGTAGCACTCAGACACTTACAAGCTATACACAAAAAACATACGGAAAGAATATATCAGCGAGATGGACGGTGGATAACAGCATTCACCAAACGCAAATAAGAATTTATCCACGGTTATTAGGAAGATCCTCAACTGAACCCTCAATCTCCTACTTCATATTTAGAACCTTTACTGAACCAACAAGTAATAAGTATCACGGATACCTCACTATCAGGACTAGCCTTCCTGAATTTGGATCCTTTATATACCATATCCTCTTTTGAAGAAACACTTTCTACTGAGCTTGCGGAAACACTGCTATTTGAAACTGTGAACCCCTCAGGTTCACTAACCCATTTTTAGTCCCCACACTAGAGGACTTTATGCAAATCTACGTCTACTTTCAAGGGCAAGACTTTGTCTGGCACGAATTTCTGGACTGGGATTCTGAGTAGTCAGATTTTCCGTCCATTCAAGACTTTTGTGCCTGGAGGCCAGAGGACTGGCCATTTTAAATTTTCCTATACCGAAACCATAAGGGTGTATAAGCGAGCTGCCATAGCTATGACACGAGATGACACCCCTATTCCTAGTCGTTTGGGAGCTGACAGGATGATTAAAGAGGACGATACAGAATCTACCCTTGAGCATCTCTAATTCCATCCCGGAGCCAGACCAACTCTCCCATTACACATATCTGTCGTCCACCATCCAGAGTTCAGAAATGTGCAGAGCTAGCTAAGAAGCCTGTCTGTACTCAAGATAACTTCCAGCAAAATGTGGTCTATGCATTGCCCCACCTGGACTGATCCTTGAAAGAAAGTGCAGATGAGAATCATATAGCCATCACAGCTTTGATACAGGAGGCCAGGCAAGGGTTCACAATGCTAGAATTGTTGCAAAGCTGTAAGACTAGGTGTTACAGGGTACCCAATTCGGTACTGTTGAATTGACTAGGCCGTGCTTGTATCTAGATAATCGGAGAACTGTCAGGAAAGCTCGGTAAAAAGTATTAAGATAAAAGTGTTCTCGAAGGCTTTATAACTGAATATATGAATATATTGTTAAGGTCTCTTCTCCGTTGCTTGATGATCCCTTAACTACGGGGGACTTCTAACTATTTATACACTTTTCCCAGTACTTAGGTTGACCATATTAAAGAAGTATCCTTGGAAACTTCGGCTAAGGTCTAATCAGTGCGAACACTGTTTGACCCTGAAGATGTATGACCCCACTACAGCAAATGATCCCCCGTACTATCTATTTATCTGAGGATGTCAAGCACTCCACCAGTAGATAGCCTTCGATCTCTTTGCCAAATGAACTAAGTTCAAATTTATGCCGCCCATTTGCGAACATCATACGGAATAACAGGTGATCAGTCTGGATGGCCGTCTTTCCTGCATATATGCACTCATGTGCAGATGCATTCGGATTATCAAGAATGCAGAATACGTAATAGATCCGCTTGGATAAATTACTCTGTCATCTTACACCGAGGCTGAGTAGTTATGGATACGATCCTACTTCTCGCCAGTGTGGGTTGTAGTTAATATAGTCACCTCCCGGCGCTATATACCATCACATCTTTAGACTCGAAAGTCTAGTACCATATCCCATATGTGTAACATCAGCTCCCCCTTCCTAAGCTTCGTCTCGAAGCAATTCTTCTTTTAGTACTCCTTCCGGTAGAGTTAAAAAACCTTCTGCAATAACTTGGCCACAGCAGGAAAAACCTTTCCGTAGATACTACCTACCCCAACTTTGGCATTCCCAGATTTTCCCTGTGAAAATCTTCAATCAATTCTTGAGCGTGCTCTAAGTGCTCTGGTGGTTCCCAGGTGTTCTCATCTTCGGAACATCCTTTCCACGTGACAAAGTATCGAAGTTCTTGGATCGTTCCTGAACGTCCTCTGAATCTTCGCTCATAAGAGATTATTTCACTCTTGATGATTTTTTCCACTTCCCATTCAAGGTCACCTTCAACATCTTCCGGTGCCAGGGGTGGTTTTTCGCGGCCAGGTCGAACTGATTTTCGGTATGGCTCGAGTAGCAATACATGGAATACCAGATGGATTTTCCATCGCTCTGATATATCCAATTTGTAGGCAAGGTTTCCTCTTTGCTCTAGGATTTTGAACGGGCCATATAGTTTTGGTGCTAACTTCTTGGACGGTCGCTTGGTGCGGATATTCCTCGCCTTTAGCATAACCAGGTCGCCAATTTTGAAGTCTGGTTGACTGCGAGCTTTGCGGTCATAGTACTTGTTCATCCCTTCACGAGTCTTCTCAAGGGATTCCTTTACCTTTTCATGTATCGCTTTCATCCAGTGAGCATACATAGTTGCTCCCGGATTCTGAGCTTCTCGCTCCTTCATCCATTCTGTTTGAGCATGGTAACCATAATTTGCGAAGATAGGGGTTATTCCATGTGCGCTTGTTACCGAGTTGTTATATGCATACTCGACTAACGGCAGTAGATGGTACCAGTCATCCTGATCATAGTTGACAAATATTCGAAGGTAGCCTCCCAGCACTTGGTTGACTCTTTCCGTTTGTCCATCAGTTTGAGGATGGTAAGCCGTAGACATCTTTCTTTTGATGCTTAATGTCTTGCACAATGATTCCAAAAATTCTCCTGCAAACTTTGCGTTCATATCGGAAATGATTTCTGTTGGTAACCCAAGAAGTTTCCAAACTTCTTTGATGAATGCTTTAGCAACGTCCTTTGCGGTCGCGTTTTCTTCTAGGCCAATAAAGTGTGCCATTTTGGTGAACCGGTCGACTACAACCATGATCTGGGTGTATCCTGCAGATTTGGGAAGTTGTACGATAAAATCTACCGAGGTAGATGCCCAAGCAGCAAATGGGACCTGTAGTGGTTGTAACAGCCTAAAGCGTGCATGTCTTAGTACCTTAGCCTTTTGGCACTCAGTACAGGATCGTAAATAGTCGTTTATCCAGTTTGCGATTCCTTTCCAGTAAAAGTCTCTTGTGATAATTTTCAGAGTCTTTTCATAACCAAAATGTCCTGCGATCTTAGAGTTGTGACAGTTTTCTGCTATATCTGTCTGCAGGTGTTCGTTTTGAGGAACCTATAGGCGTTCTTTGTAGTAGAGCATTCCATCTGTTAGGGACTATTGTTTCGGCATTTCTTTGCCATCATTCCGTAAACTTTCCAGTTCCTTCTTTCGGTCCAGCCAATCTGGATCCTCGTTTGCAATTTCTCTTACCCGTTCCAAGAATTTTATCTCAAATTTCTTGACTTCGCACTTTGCAATTATTGCATTCGACATTAGTGTTTGTCCTTTAGTGCATATCGGGTGTGAGGTTATGTCCGTTGAGTCCAAATATTCATGCTGTCCGTCAGAATATAGGAAACATCATTGTGGTTGGTTTTCTTCCAACCGTATATCTGAACTGCCAAACCCTTGGCTTGCTCGTTCAGTTTCATCTAACTCCATAACCTCATGAAGTTCTCTCCCATCAACCATTTCCACAATTATCTCGGCTATCCGGTCTCCTGTGTGTACCTGAAATGGATTGCCAGTAGTGTTGACTAGGACGATCTTAACCTCTTCTCTAGTGTCCGCATCCACTACTCCGGCTCCAATGGAAATACCATGCTTGACTGCTAATCCACTCCGGGGTGCAATACGTGCATATGTTCCAATTATTAATCCGATAGCCAATCCTGTCCCAATGAGCACTTGCCCATTCGCAGGAACTATGTTGTTTTCAGTACTATATAGGTCATGACCGGCGGCTAGCTTGGAACCTCGAGTCGGGATTCTTGCTTACTGTTGAAGTCTTTTAATCCTAATTGTATTGTTCTGTTCCTCTTGAGGCAACAACTGACTGAGGTGTTCGGAGTTTTCTTTTCCCCATATAACTGAAACGACTAAGTTTCGGTTATTCTGTAGGTTTCATAAGTGATGAGACTGAAGTATAGCCTGCTTGGCATGCTCAGCTCCCTCCTCAGGGCGGTACTCTGGCTGCCTGCTTAGAGCATCTGGTTTGCCCCCTCTGGTTCCAGGTCGATAAATGATTTTAAAGTTAAAATCAGTAAGCTTCAGAGCCCAGTGAATTTGTCTTGCTGACCAGGCCTTTGTTGTGAGAAAATATTGTAGGTTTTGATGATCGGTGTATATGGTGAACAGTTCATTCCTTCCAGCAAGATATTGTCGCCATTCTTCCAGCGCAACTAATATTGCCAACAATTCCTTGTCATGATTGTCATAATTGCGTTTAGCAGGTGTCAACCTTCGAGAATGGAAAGCGACAGGATGTAGTTTTTTATCCCAATATTGAGAAAGGACACATCCAAGGGTGTAATCGCTGGCATCTGTTTCCACTACTGTTTACCTGTCTGGATGGAAATGACATAGTATCGGAGCTGTGATGAACCGACGTTTGAGTTCCTCAAACGCTTGCTGTTGCTTTTCACCCCAAGAAAAATCCTTCGGGTTACCTTTTAGCAAATCAGTAATTGGCGCGCATTGTGTGGAGAAATTCTTTATGAACCGCCGGTAGAAGTTGGCAAAGCCCATAAATATTTGAATTTCCTTTACCGAGGTGGGTGGTTTCTAGGCCTTAATTGATTCCACCTTTCTGTTGCTCATAGTAACCCCATCAACGGCCACAATATACCCTAGGAACTCCACTGATGTGACAT